>KZ509394.1:20731-34616 GCA_002844005.1 Limosa lapponica baueri | reverse complement strand
CTTGATGCCATCCCCAAAAGCTGGTTCACAAAATCTCTGGCTCATTGGTCAGGGAAATGGGAAGTCTGTACAGTGCCTGATCTATTTTTCTGAGCTGCTAAATTTTTCTTCCTACCTCTCCAGCCCTTATTCCGTGAAGCACACTGATGGATTTTGGCTGGCACAATCAGCGTGATTAAGAAGATGTCCTGAGATAGTAGAAGTCACCTGTGAGACAACAGAGATGGGAAAGTGAGGGTCGGGATAAGGACCTGCTTTGGGGTTTGGATGGAGTTGCTCCTCCATCATGCAACAGCATGAAAAATCAGGTGGCTGCTTTGGGACAAGGGAAACATTATGAAAAAGAAAGGTTAAGAAAAATAAAAGCAACTAAAAATGCAACTGATGGGTTTCTTTCTTCCTTTTGCTTTCCTTCCCCCCTCAACTCCAACAGAGAGATAATAAATGGAAAGACTTGGTGTTGTCAGGGCCCAGCTTCCATCAGTGTCTAGAATCCAATTTGAAATCATCATGCCATTTTCCAGGTAATAGATATAAAAGTTTCTGCAGGAGACAAAGCACCTGAAGTTGGATCACATCATCAGTTTTGTACTGATGAGACATTGGATGGGTTTTCTATTACATATCCAAAGAGTGAACATCTGTCTTACCAGAAAGCTTATTCAGGCTCAGCCAAAAGCTTTCATATTCAGGGATACATGTCATAATTCGAGGCTAGTGAACTGGAGATATTCTGGGAGAAGAAACATGCCGGCGGGGAGTATTTTAACACAGCTGAGATTGGTCTAACATGGAAAGAACACTCAGAGAAAAATCCAGAGTCTTGGGGGTTTTTGTTTCTCTTTCAGTCTGAGTTAAGATTTTTCTTTCCCTGTAATTCTGGTCTGTTAAATACCCACTAACAGGAGATAAAGTTACTCTCCAAAAAAAAAGTTTATCTAACATTAAACAAAATAACCATAAATTTCAAAAGCATTGGTTCTAAAATAAACTTAAAGCATGTGGTTGGTTTTTTTTGTTGTTTTGGGTTTTTTTATTGAGGTAGCAGGAAATTCCTCCCAAGCTAAGCTAGACCTGCCTGAGACTTAGTAAGGCTCCAGAAAGCATCTGTTTGTGGCCAGCAAGGAGATCAGACTTTAGGGGAATCCTCCTATAAAGCACATGGCGAAAAGCAACCTTCGAACGCCTGTGCTCTGGCTTGCATCCTGAAGGCAGTTGACTGTACAGTGACCAACCTCCAACCTACACACCTTTCCAGAACACCTAAATTTGGCTGGGGTAAGTATCACCCAACGTGACCATAAAATAGCACCTTCCTGGACTCATAGCATGCTATGAATCAACCAGCTGTAAGTCAACCAGCTGTTAGAAAATTTAACTTCCTGAGAAGGCTTTCAGAAGACTATCCACTTTGGACACTGAGGTATCCAGGTACAAAGTGTTAGGGTCCAACGTGGAAACTTCTTCTTCTTCACCTGAGCAGCACCATCGATTTTAATGTAACTATGAACAAGTCTTTTGCAGATTCACGACTTTATTTCTTAAGTATCTTTTGTACAAATGACATCCTTAAGGCCTTTATGTAACTAAATAACACTGTCCACTGTCTTGTATCTGATATAAATTACAGAAAACAGCGTCATAAAGGTATTGTATGGTGAATAAATTAAACCATTCAGTCATAAGGCCAATGACCGAGGGAAAGAGAAATTAAGAGACGTAGGCAAAGGAGAAAAGATACGTTTTAAGATGAGGTTTGAAAAGAGATAGAGGCAATGAGGCAGAGAGATACATTCATGCAATGGGACTGCGTACCAAGAAAAACTTTCAGATGTTCTGATAACAGACAAACCAACCATGGACAAGTTTGACTAGACACATGGTACGTGGAGGCTGTCACACATCTTCCTACACAAACAGCAATTCTCACACCTCACCAATTAATCACAGGGAAAAGTCTAGTGCTTGACTGGTCTATAACTTGTTATGTCTCTTAGTTTTTCAGTTCACTGCCCTATAAAAGGCATTTACGCCAGCACAAATCCAGCAAGACACAAGGGGAATAGCTTCAACCCATAAACCAAAGGTAAACCTGGTGTTTCCTCAGAGGAGGAGGAGCATTTGGGAAGGTCCTCCAAACCCTTCCTGTATTATGTCAGAACTTAAGTGACTATATTTTTGACTCTGGAGATCCAAGGTGCTAAAGAGGTGGACAAAATTACCACAGTCACAGGAGCATAGTCACAGCAGAAACTCCAGTCAGGTAGCATTGGGTCTGGTTTTCACTTCTACTGAAACTCATGGGCCATATCCACATTTATACGTAGGTTTCCCATTACACTAATTTCAGTGGAACTTAAGTACCTCGATACCTCAATAAACATAAGTTTTATGCATGGCCTTCAGCAAGTCATTTAAAGATTAGGGGCCTCAAATCTTTATGTTAGTACTTGGTAACAATAAATGATGCTAGTGAAGGGTTCCTATAATAACACGCAGCACTAGGGCCATAATATCTGCCTAACACACGCAGTGTTACATCAATCAAGAGACAAATAACCAAACACCACAATTAGAGAGACTTGTCAGAGTTTTAGGACTAATTTGCCACTACAAGCAGACTGAGACACCGTCAGGCCCAGAAAGAGATTTTGGAAGTTCCTTTAAAGTTTACAGGAACCTGCTCATACATCAGTCCCACCAGAGCTGATTCCTTCTTCTGCAGCAACAGGCTCCCTGTCAGAGTGGGCCCATGCCCCAAGACCATTACTGTCAACATTTCAGCTGATATGCACCTCTGGCAGGAACTAATATTTCAGTTCCACAGCTCAGTAATGATTTCCTTAGCCTATGTAAAGGATTTTCAATTTTCACAATTCTCACATATGGTAAATACAGCGAATGACATGACATGACAACAAAGCAAAGGTTTGGAGAATAAGTAATTACTTTTTCTGGGGTTTCCTTGTCCTTTAGTTGGCTGTTTTGCCATTGAAGTTAGATAATTTATAAAATCAAACCAATTCCTCCAATGTTACAACTGTCCGTTAGAACTTAGCTTGCTTGATTTTGTTTTCATTTTGGAGAAATTGTCCCCTCGTTCTCTCCCCTTTCTTTTAAAGGTATTGCACTGAAATCAAATAATTAACATGTGCCCCATTTAAACTAGGAAACCCTCAAAACAGTCACCTTGCTCACCTGCTTCTAAATCGTCATGTTAACTTTCAACACTCTACAAAGACAACTGCTGATAACTCATCAATATTTCTTGTCTGGGAAATAAAATGCTCTATCCTGCTAAGAAGAAATGAGAGAAAAATTAGTTGCCTTTTTTTTTTTGTCTAAAGACAACAGGAAAACATAATCTTATAGGGCCATCAGTAGAATAGGAACTGGGAATTTAGGCTCTTGTCTTTGGCTAAGACTTTTCATGTTTCTCAAAACTAGTCACATCAGGCTATATTTTCCACAGTGATATCTTATTTTACATCCTCAGGCACCATAGGCTTGGTCTCCAGATGCATGGAGCACGTCCAGATTCATGCTGTTTTAACTGGAGGTACTGCCAAATCATGCTTCCCTGAGAACTGGTTGTGAGGAGACTCAAGTAGATCAAAGAACAGAAGAGTCATGCATGAAAACCCACCACTGCTTTTGAAAACTTGGATTTTAACAACCCTTCCTCTGAGTTTTCTGGAGAAAAAGTGCTGTACCTGCTTAACACAACAGGGCATTACAAAGCTGAAATCAAAGCTTAGAAATATATAAGACTCTTGGAAGAAGCTGCCTCAGAGGAATGATTACTTAGCAAATTCCTCCTAGGAAAGGGAAGGGACATGTGTTACATCTTACTGAGCCTGACTGTCGAAGTGAGACCCCAAAGACACTATGGTGCATGGAACGGCTAAGCATTTGCAAAACAGACACATTCTTAATATGCTCTTTAAGTCACGTGGATACTCACTAATTCTTCATTAGCCTGCTGATTCCTATGCATGAAAGGACAAAGACTACAGATTTTTCCCATGTAGCCTGGGAGCCGTGAGGTCAGCTTTACTGAATGAATTTATCAATAGAGTTAGAGTTTAAATTTCTCTAATACGCTTTACCTAATAAGGCAGTTCCTGTCGTAATTGCTGTTGTAGGGACAGGAGGTTAATCTTTTAAGTGACGACGTTGAACTCACCTGCTGAGAGATGATCTGGAACACTCCAATAAAACATTCATGGCTTCATGCCTCCTCTGTTGCACTTAAATCTATGTTAACAGTTTCAAAAAGCTAAAAAGCCAGGCCTATGCTCTGCAGTGATCAATAGCACCACGGTTAGATATCAGCGTATTCAGCTCAGTGGGATAAATGTTCAGTCTTTGGTAGATTTAGTAGTGGGTGGAAATGACAGATGGAATTTAAGTCTTTTGTTCATAGGCTTTGTTCTCCTCCTTCTTTAGTGCAAAGAATTTCCCTGTAATATTTTGCTTTCTTTCCAAGAGACCTGAAGCACCAATCATTTTGTTCTGTTCCCCTTGGGGGTGGGGGAAAAAAAAAAAAGCCAAAAATAAGAAGGAAAACACTTATTTCATAAAGACAGGTCATTAACGAAAAACTTAAGTCACAAGACCCAGCACGTCCAGACAGCATCCTTTCAAATTTCAAAGTGTACAATTAAATCAAATATAATTTGTAGCAAACAACCATTTGAAAGTGTACAATTTGATCAAATAAAATTTGTGATAAATTATGAGGAATAGTAAACATCATTTTTTCACATTAAACTATGACTATCTTATAAGAACTTCAAATATAGTTACATTTTCAATGATTACCTTTTAGCCCTGGACTTAGTATGACACTTACTTTAAAAAAAAAAGAGAAAAAAATGGAAAAAAACCCATTGCATCAAATGTAACTCTAAAGGGTTGTGAAGCATAAAAACTAGCAATTGACATTGAGGAAGAAGGTGAAGAAAGCAAGGTTTCCTGGTTCCCCTTCAACCATACCTTCTTCCTTAGTCTGGAATTTTCTGCAATTAAGCTGTTTTGTAAAAAAAGCATAGAGTGCAACTTAGAATGTAACACTCTGGAAGTGTCTCTTCTAACCAGAGTTTGAGCCTTCCCTGTGCCCGGATCCCTCACACACAGTCCTCAATGAAGGCCACATGTTTGTAACTCAGAGTAGAATTTGACCTCAAACTCTGAAGAACACACAGAGTTACCCGAAGGTTTCCAGACTACTGCACTGAGTACTGTCCTAGTTCTTGAATTATTTAAGTGTTAAGTGTTTCTAACATTCCCCTTCTTCCCTTTGTACTTTTGCTGTGGTACAGAAACACTGGTACAGATAATTTTGGGAACAGTAGTGTTTCAATCACAAATCCAAAGTTAATACAATCTTAAAAAAAAAAACCCAACAGAGTCTCTCATGGTATTTCTAACCATTGTTCACTGAAACACTGGAATTGATTTTGTTCTGGAAGAAAACCTTATCCAGGAGACCACAGGAGAAATCATTTATGGTGGAAATCACAGAATCACAGAATGGCAGAGGTTGGAAGGGACTTCTGGAGATCATCTAGTCCAAACCCCTGCCAGAGCAGGGTCACCCAGAGCAGGTTGCACAGGAACGTGTCCAGGCGGGTTTGGAATGTCTCCAGAGATGGAGACTCCACCACCTCCCTGGGCAGCCTGTTCCAGGGCTCTGCCACCCTCACAGGAAAGAAGTTCCTCCTCATGTTGAGACGGAACTTCCTACGTTCAAGTTTGTGCCCATTTCTTCCTGTCCTGTCCCTGGGCACCACTGCAAAAAGACTGGCCCCATCCTCCTGACACCCGCCCTTTAAGTATTTATAAGCGTTGATCAGATCCCCCCTCAGTCTCCTCTTCTCCAGACTAAAAAGACCCAGGTCCCTCAGCCTTTCCTCTTAAGAGAGATGTTCTACTTATACTTACAAAGAAGTTACAAGCCAATCTCAATATATTTTATTTTCCAAGAATATGATTTTTATATGGTGAACTGTGTTATTTTTATTGGGAGCTGGTTTTACTCGACACTATGCGTGTACAGGGGATGCTTCGAGAGGCAACAGGAGCGTTGTGAACAAATTGAGGGGCAGCTCTGTGTTTTGTAAAACATATCGCTGTCTTCTAACCAGCATCCAGAGCAGAAAAGTCCTTCAAGCTACTTAGGCACATAATGCATGGCCAGGCCTTCTGTCTGAGCAGCTCAGAGATTTTCTGTGCTAAGCCCATGAGCTTTGCTGAGGAGTAACCCCACACTGCTCATATTTATTGAGCAGAGTGTAAGGAGAAGGGAGAGGAGAGGAACAAAAGGCCAAATATCCACCCTTTCCCTACTGACGTGACCCTGACAAGATTACATGGGGTAACTGGGGGATTTAGAAAACAGAGAGCTAGAAGCAACCGATAGGAATAGTAGAACTTAACAAGATGACTCTGCCATGTAATAAAGGTTGCAGTAGTTCTTATTAACTAGTTACATGATACTATTAAACTGCAGGGGACAAAGGCTGGTTTAATCTGTTGATGACAGAGTTAAGAAAGATTATAGCTACAAGGTTATCTGGTGAAAAAATGGTATCCTAGAGTGAATTACTAAGTCCCCAAAACTACTGTTCTCTTTCTGAAAAATAAGAAGCCTCTCTTCCACAACGGACATGTTGCTAGTATAGGTCAAGCACAGAATATGATTAATTGGTATCGTATTTATTGTCATCAGATGGATATTCAATGTTACCTTTCAAATTGCTTTTCATAAAAGTCAGGTAGTTAACAAAGATACGATGGACATAATTTTAAATTTAAATTTGTTGTCCAATCAAGGATATAGATACAGGTCCAGGTCTGTTACATATGAATGGAAAGAAAGAACAACATACACTAATTCAAAGATTTCTTAGTTGGATTTTCAAATCCGGCTGTTCTCAAGGACTTTCTTATTTGAATACACTTCAGGGGTGAACTCCATCACCACCACTCATAAAATTGTGGGCAGCTTCCTGCTAAGGTTTAACACATCAGTACGGCCTTCTTCAGCACTAGGACTATTAAATCTTTTATTCAGACATTTGAGTCTACGTAGCCCTGACCTCAGTACAGCAACCCTTCCCATGCAATCTTTCCTGCTTTGTGAAGAGGAAGTGTTTAATTGTCCCTGAATAATGCCAGAAAACTGTTTGAGCTTCTCTTAGTTTCTTCTGTGAGAGAAGAAAGGTCTGTCTCTACCACTTCCACTGCCTGGGCCTCTTGCTGTCAAAGTTAGATAGAAATTAAAGTATTTGCAGGCATGGAAGACAGACCGTCAGTGGTGAATTCTCCTTGATTAACCATTTGTTAGTTTTTTCAGACTATTCAGCTTATTCCATGAATGGAGTTCATTTGCATTGTCTTTCATCACTTCTCCATTATGATGAAATTTCTTTACAACTCTTATAATGTTTTTTGGTGCAGAATAAGTAAGTCTTTGATGTCTTGGTGCTTGCAATCTCCACATATACCAGCACGTCCGTGGGGATTCAGCAGACTGCCACCAATGGGATTTTGCTGAAGAAGACTCAGAAGAAGAGATGCAGCAAATTCAAAAGCTGAAGAATAAATTTCAATTATTGGTGGCAAGGATAAGTATAGTCCTGAGGAATAATTTCCACAGAAGCTGGAACAAAACCCTTTTATAAGGCCTTTTTTAAGTCATGTTCAGAATAGTTTACTTGGTGTGCTTCCTTCTGAAGACAAATAGGAAGGTACAGTAGAGGAAACAAGGTTCATCTGAGAACAAAGATTTCAGCAGTGTAATATATTTTGCAGACTATAGCATAAGGAAGACTGATTAAAAGTGTCATTATTTCAGTCCTTAAAAGGAGGCCCTTTTGTCTCATCAAGAAATTTTACTATGAACAAAATGGAACTTGAATATCCTTGAAAAATCCTACTAAAAAAAGGCACACAAGGGTTAGAATAATTTGGAAGCTGCAGCATAAGTAGAGCCATACTGAATATGAAGATGAGACACATTTAGTTTAAACCTCAGAAAGGGATTTTCTCAAAGGGGGATGAAACATAATGTTTGCTATATGCAAAACATAAAGATTGCCTCACCATCCTTTTAGATACAGCATATGAACATATCTGCAAAAAGTCAAAAGTGAAAGACTCTAGGAAGCTGCCAGACCCAGGGAAAATGAATATTCTGCAAATATATTTATTTTACATGTAAAGCAAAGCAAAGAGAAATATTGTTAAATATTTACTCATCACCCAGTAGCTTATTAATCTTTGCCGCAGCAAATACAGCTGACTCTATAGAGTGTGGGCAGAGATGGTCCTTACCAATAAAATACCATGACTGAGACTCATAGGTAAGCGAAAGCCCTGACAGGAGCAGTGACTCAGCTGCATGAAGCGCAGCTGCATGGACAAACCTGGCCGCAAGCATCCATAACTGTTGTGTGCTTCTGCGTTTTGTTTTTTTTTTTTTACCCCTGTGATTTCCTTCACCTGCCCCCCAGAGTCATCTCATACTACCAGACATCCCTTAATTATTAGTCCAGCACCATTTTTAACACCAGCAGAGAGCAGGATTTGAAAAGGAATATGGACTACGTTCTGACCACCTACTATAGGCACTTAATTTTAAGGGTTACAACAGCTGAAAAATAAAAGTGATGATTCAGGCTGCCTATACCACCTGGAGGTGTTCAAGGCCAGGCTGGATGGGGCTTTGAGCAACGTGCTCTAGTGGGAGGTGTCCCTGCCCATGGCAGGGGAGGGTTGGAACTGGATGATCTTTAAGGTCCCTTCCAACCTGAACCATTCTACGATTCTATGATTTCCCTGGGAGTACTCCACTGTGCAGGTTACACTCCAGGAGGGGATGTTCTCTGTTGAAACTGTGACTTCTTGTCCCACTACATGCCTCTGTGCAAGAATCGTAGCACCAGAGAACAAACAGGGAGCATGCCTGTGCCATCCAGAAGAAGGGGAAGAGGTCTGGTTCATGGTTTCTGTCACTCAAAGGTCCTCATCAATTCAAAAGAAAAATATAAAGCCCCCTAGAGCAGGAACCAGATTACCTTCAAAAAGTCTCCTCCTCACCAGTGATATGGAGGAAGCTCTTTGATTAGCTCTTTATCAAAAAATTCAAAGGAAAAAAAACAGTTAACACAGCACACATTGAAAAGACTACAAAATAGTTAACAGATAGGAAAATGTGCTAAGAGTTGCAGTGGGCTCTGGCAACAAAATCAGGGCTGGCTGTTTTCCTTGGGGATACACTGGCCTTCAAGTGTGAGTTATTCAGTGAACGTCCAAAGGTCTATGTTATGCAAGAAGGCAGATTAGATGGTCATAGCAGTCCCTTCTGGTCTTAAGCAATTAATCTCTGACATGATGTCAGAAGGTTGGTTCATCACAGCCAAAGAAGGCAATTTCCTTGCTGATAAATGAAAAAGTAAATCAATTTTAGCTCCAAGATGAGTATGGGATTCCACTGGTCCCTGGGGGCTGTTTTCATGTTCAGGCACCAAGCAGCTGAGCAAGGGACTGCTGCACCAAACAGCACGTGCTTTTGCCAGGACCTGCATTTATTCTCCCTGTTCCTAAAAAAATCACAGCCACAGAAGGGGAATTCTGGCCTCAGAAGACACTGATAAGTTTAGAAGAGGTCTTGGCTTTCAGAGGAGTACAGAAACCTCGATGCTATGCAGCTAAATAAATGATCGAAATCAGGGGAGGAAAAAGTGGGCTGATATTTACATTGTATTGCATTGAGTTGGGAGAACTGCACCTTTGATAAACAGCGGTGGCACAATCTTACTGACCCATCTTGGCCACTTCACTTTGGTCTATATTTTCCCCACAAATTTAGTTCTTCAAGTCAAGATTGGATGCTGACTGCCGGGTTTCAGGAAGTTTTACTACAAGGATTGTGCAGGTACTGAGGAATTAATTCTCAAATGCCTGTGTGACACCAGGGCCAGTGCCCTTCTTATCTCCAGTTCACCAGGGAGGGAAGTAAAATGTGAGAGGACGTGCCCAAGGGCCAAAAGCCAAGTAAGCAAAAGAGAAGGGCATGAAAGTGGAATAACCCAGCTCCTAGTCCTGTATTCCTACCACCAAATTTCATGGTCCCTCAGAGGTTACTCCTTCTATTTCCAAAACCAATACAACTTAAATTTCCAAAAATTTAAATGTCTCTTCAGATAGCGCTCTTTTCCTCTTCCCTGTACTGCACTTATGAAGAGAGTGAGAAAAATAGCTGTGGTCAGAGTCTGCCCCTTTTTTGGCTGAGGAATGGCTGTAATTCAAGATGTCAGAGGGAAGCAAAACCACAAAATGAGATATGCACCATCATCCACAAGGAATGAAAGTAAGTGTATTCACTGCCTATCATTATGTACTTAATGATACCGCTGCCAGGAGGGATTTCTCTACAGCAAATGCAAATGTAAAGTTTGTAGCCACAGAAATAATATCATTTCATATATTATTTAATTTCTCATTGCTTACATTTAAGTATATAACATAGAAATTAATGTACACATTTCTAAAGGACTCACACAGAAGGCCCGTCGTGAAGCAATTTGAAGTGGGGCCACAGTGTCTTTACTTTGTATTTGAGGCCTCCTCTTCCCAGTCAATGAACCTCTGTGAAAGATTAATGTAGTTTGAACTTTTATTGTGGAATATCATTCGTGCACTGTCACACTTCGCACAAATGGTGCTTCAGTCACAGTTGGGTAACACTCCAGCATATTATTTCCAAGGCATTTGAGAGTTTAGAGAATTATTGAAGGGCACACTGTACTCATTTGGTAATAAGGCAGAGTGCAGTTGCCGTCTCCATATGATTTCAACAAATGGAATCAATGTTAATTTCATTGAACGTAGCAAAATAGTTGTGATAATAACCCCAGTGAAATATTCCACTAGAGAAAAGAGATAGAATATAGTGTTATGGTGTTTTATATTATCTCCACTGAGGATTCTAGAAGAAATGGATGGGGGGAAAAAAATCCTAATAATTTCTGAAAAAAAACATAGTCATTTGCCAATCAAAATTTCTATTTCCCCCAATCTTTACAGTTTGATTTTAAGAATGTGCTGCAGACAAAAGAATTAAAGAAATAGAATTCACATCCTATTTTCACCAGTGATGCCCAGTTTTAAGGCGGTCTAGATGTTTCAATTTGGCATTGATGCTTCTGCAAATACGTGTTATACTGATCCTGAAAGCAAACACTTCCCAAAGCCGTGATTTGTTAGCACTGCCTTCACATGTTACAGCCAATTAGTCAATAATTAGTCAAATAATTAAAAATATAATTATGTAACGATGTTGCCTTCTTTAAATTAAGGACTCATTCACAAGCTGATTCCACTTTCTGACTATATGTTTCTTTGCTGCTACAGTTTAAGCTCATAAACTTTGGTTGCTTTTTCTCTCCCTTTAAATTAAAACAGGATCCTGTTAATAAATGGACAAGTGCTTATTAATATGCTGTCACCAGCAAAGACACAAATATGCAACTAAATACTTATGCAGCTCCCACCAGATGCAAATGTGTCTGTAAAAACCATCACTGATGTGTTGGAGACCTCTAGAGCTGTAGCTCTTCTCGTGAAACTGCACTTGCTGATATTACCAATGATTAGGGCTAAAGTTCAGGTATAAACCACTAAGCTTTAATAAAAAACCAAAGCAAACAAACCAAAAAACCCAAACAATTGAGAGGTCCTTGCAGAATTATCAAAATATCTCCTATATACAATCATACAGTGTACAACACCCCAGCAACCACCGTGTTTTCAGTCTCTTTCCTTGAAGCAGAGGGACATCAGCCATCAGAAGGGCCCTGACGCCATGCAGGGAATGTGGGACCACTGTCAGAGGAAGAGGGAAGTGCCAGTGGTGTGTGCTGGCACCCAGAAAAGTGACTTCTTCTACATAAGACGAAACACCACAAGCATAAGACAACCAAAATCAGGACTTCAGGGTGACTTTAACCCCCCATTAGCTGGTTCTCATCTATCTGTACCAAAGCTAAGGGTTTTCCAGCTTGCAAATTCTGCACGGAGGGACTAAGATAGCTTGCAGTGAAGCAAGGCACATACTTCACCTCACCCCTCAGAGCTAAATCTATGTTAATGTAGAAAAAGGAATGTATTACATCTAGTGGCTCCAATGACTATGCTCACCCTCTTATCTGGCTAACTTTTGTACTCATGTTAATGAAACACTAATATTCTGAGAATTTCTTTCATCCAGGCACAAAGTTAGCAAAAGGAGGAGCTATCCCACGCTCCGTTGCAGCCATCTCCCTCATGTTCCCACCTTAGGGGTGAAATGTTGGATGGCTGGGAAGAGACTTTATCTCCCTGCAATCTCGTGAAGTCTGATCTGGTCACACAACCCAATCAAACACAGGCCTGTTCATTAGTGTACAAGTACAGAAGGAGAAAGGGACCTTCTAAAGACTGTCAACTGTAGATGGAAATGGAAACTAAAAGCAAGAGAACATTTACAGTTTGATAAATACTCATACCGATCATCTCAGCTCTTTAAAAAATGCAAAATGCTGTTATTTTTGCAGGTGCAAGCTATTCCTGTCAAAAACTCACAAAAGTCACCTTACAATTTTCCCTTTGGGTTGCTCAAAATCCTGTGGGCCAAGCCAGCCTGAATTAAACCTCAGTGACAAATGTATCCT
This sequence comes from Limosa lapponica baueri, assembly GCA_002844005.1. Lineage (NCBI taxonomy): Eukaryota > Metazoa > Chordata > Aves > Charadriiformes > Scolopacidae > Limosa > Limosa lapponica. The sequence continues at coordinate 21,897 of KZ509394.1, read as the reverse complement.
AATGTTGGAGGGTTGAATACTGAAGATACTAGACTTTCCGACCACTCAGGTGAGCGGGATTCTTGCCTGAACAAGAACTGAGTAAAGAGATCAAGACTTTTAGCTACGGTTGTGAGGACAAGCAGGCAATTCTAGTCACGCATAACGTGAAACTTTAAACTAAATGCATCCGATACTCTATCAGAAAGGTTAATTTTGTTATATGGATGTTTTTCCAAGAAAACTCTCAACCATAATTGGTACCAAGATGTGGGTTTGGCAGGTGTATAGAAAACTTCAATTTTTGTCTCTTAATACGTGGTACTAGAGATGGGAAACATTTTTGCCTTCGTACAGGACCCAGATGGCAAACTGTGAAAGCTTAATTTCAAGAGCATTCGGGCTGACAGCTCTACAAGCAGCAAGCTGAATTTAACTTATGTGATTATGACACATACACAGGACTCTTCAACCAAGCGGTCCGAGGCTCTACCTATGAGAGGCACGCCGAGGAGACCCGCCAGTGCTGCGCGAAAGCCTTTGAGGCGCGGGTCGGGTCTGGATTACCACTGGAGAAACCACACACACACGCGCGCGGGCAGGCAACGTGCTGCCCATGGGTTGCCTTGTCGACCAGGGCTTTAATTCTATTTCTGCTTCTGCAAGGGGTACCGAAGAGTTTCTACAGGCTCACGGGCAGGATCGCTTTTATTCCGTACTTCACCTAAAGGGCTCCGCTCATGTGTGTTTTGCCTTACTCAACTTCATGCTGGCACACCACCTACTGACAGCCCAGCGCTGCTTGCCGTATCAAGCGATTCTTAAAATCCTTATGTCCCCCTGTGGGCTCTGATCCTGAGATGTCTGGCTGTGCTCAGCCAGCGCAGCAGCACTCGTCAGGCCTCTGAGAAGAGAAGGAATGGAGGAAAAGGGTCTTCAGGCCCCTGGTGGTACATTGATAAAAATCAGTGAGCTCACCTGTACAGCGTTTCAAGCCAAGCAGTGAAAACCAAATTTTCTCCCAGGCGAATGAGAAGCAAGCAGTCAGACAGCTTATCAGTAAATGCTTAATGAAACTCTAGCATTCTGAGAATTTATTTCATCCAGGTACAAAGTTAGCAGAAGGAGTAATAACTGCATGGTGCTACCCCACCCTCTATTTCAGCCACCTCCTTGTCTTCCAGGTG
>KZ509393.1:14314-24833 GCA_002844005.1 Limosa lapponica baueri | reverse complement strand
TTTTGGATGGTCCCCCTGCACTTTAATTAGCCTCCAAACCCTGTGCAGTAGGTAATTAACCTGACCCCACTCTCTTCTGAAGTGCCGAGACCCGCTCTGCCAGCACAGTCCATACCAGGGCTGCGTACCGGCATCTCTGTCTTCATAAAAGGCTGCTAAATTACTTCACTTGCACTGTCCTCATCTCAGCCCAGTTACACGGGCTTAACTCCTTTGAATTCCTCCTCTCTAATCTTAACATTCAGCTGGGAAAGAGTTTTGCTAAAACCAGAAGTTTGGTCTGCAAAGTTCTTGTCAAAGTTTTCCGGGGGAGGGTGGTAAATGTTGATTGTAGCTAAAGGAGACAAATAATCTTTAGCTGGTATGAGGAAAGATCAAAGATCAGCCATGTCATAATCGTAAAACAGATTTTTCAAGGTCCTGGCGATAGGATACTTTGTCTTCATTAATAAATCAGTATACTGAACTGCAATGTTTAATTATTTGCAAGGGTCTTTATTTTTTTCTGTCTCTAGAGCAATGCTCCCACTGTAATATGGGGGGGAGGGGAATAATTCCCAATTTCAGTTTACCCATATGTTTAAACACATCAAGTCCTAATGAATTTTGTATTTAAAATTTTATATTACCTGACTATATGTTTAGCATTTCAAGAAGGTGCCCTTATTTGGCTTATGTTACTAAGGGAAGTGCTGTTGTGGAGGTTGAGAGCAGAGCTGAAATGAGGCAGGGTTAGGTTCTCTTCTGCACATTATTTCTGATTGGCACAGAAAAGTCATTAAAGGAAAGCTTCAAGAACTATAAGTTAAAAGTTCATCTAAGAAGTTGTTCATCAGGAACAAGAAATGTCTCCTGAACGCTCACCAAATGAGAGTTATGGGGAGGAGAATCATAAAGGTGTCACAGAGGTAAGTTATAGTTCCCAGTGTAACTGAGATGTCCCTGTTTAACATGAATTTTAAGGGATACAGCATACAAAAGCCTTCCCAAATCATAATATAGTTTTCATCCAATGATTTGGAAAAATAAGATGATAGTTTGAGAAAGCTACTTCATGGATTTGATAATATACTGCTAATATATACACACGCACATATTTTAAAAGGGATATGCATGGGTGAAAAGTCATTCTGAGTTTCCTTTCTGAATTATTTAGAATATTGACAGGAGGAGGAAGCTGCTTAGTAATTTCCACCATGTCCATAATGCAACATGATCAATAAATACAAGCTTTTCTCAACTTAACCCTCTGATTTATGACCTCATTAATAAAAATGGATGAAATTTCTTTTATTCATTACTTATTCAAATAGTTTGGAGAAAATATATATTTTAAATCAAATGCAATGGAATTTCTAATGAAGCCTCCAGAGAAACATGGAGTGAATATGCAAAGAAATATTATATATACTAATTCTACAATAGTTTAATATCATAGTAAGAGGAAAAAGAATAAAATCCCAGCTCAGTCATACCATGTAGGATTTCTCATCCCCTAATATGATGGATAGAACTAGTGTTCAATTGCTGGCAATATTTTTAAGATAAAATATCAAGTACTGTATATATACAGATATATACAGAGTTCTTTTCTGAGTGGCACATGCTGTGTAGTCAGTCAGAGCACCCACGACATTATGGAAGATGTCAGTATGAACAAATCCTGAAGGTGAGATGTCCTGAGAGCATATATGTGGATGTGGATTGCTTTTTTTTTTTTTTTTTTTAAACTTGATTTTTCCCCAAGCTGGAGCAAGTTGTCACAGGAGTAGAAAGCAGCGTCTCTGTGATCTGTCTGCTGATCTCAGGTGCTCCATCTCTACATGGTTTTAGGTCTCCTGCATCTGGACTAGGGCTGGAGCAGAAAGTATTGTTCTATAGTTACAAAATGAAGAATTTAAAGTCTGAGATGATGGTTGGGCCCTCAAGTATGCCCAAGGGGAACTGTGTCCGAGGAGGTGGACTGCAGATTTACCTAGGTTCCTTGTCGGCTGCACATGCCTCCTTTCCTTCACCGCCTCCTTTCCTGAAGAGCCACAGAGATGATGCTCCCAGGCCTGAACTGGTGCTACTTGGCAAATAAAGCCAGCGTCCAGTGAGCGGTGAGTGCTGATGAACGTGTAGTAGGAGCTGTTGGCTCACTTCTCGTTTGAGGGCATCAGTTTGTTACTTTTTGGGAAGAAAATTCTTATAGTTTCTTTTGATTAATTTATAGAACTATAGATGAATTACACGGCTGTAGTTCAATCTGAATTAAAGGGCTTGATTTCAGAGTTAGATGCATGTTCAGCAATCTGTTTGCCAAAAGAACCCAAAAAACATTTTGAATTTAGGACTTGAATGAGAACGCTAACAAACTGATATATGACTTTGTCAAGAACAAAATGGGAGGCTAAGAAAGAGGACGTGAGAGTGTTTTTCAGCTTTTGAAGAATAAAAAATAATTCTTCCAACATTTTAAAAAATGTAATATCAGGTAGGAATAAGGGAGGGAATTGAAAGTAGGTGGGAATCTCCTCTTTCCACGCCCAGCCTCCTGCACTGCTGCAATGGGGAAGGTTCCCTCTGGCTCCTGAACTGGAAGCAGTGGGAGGCTGCACCTGGAAAGCCAGATTCCCTCTTGTGCAAGGGCACATCAGTAGGCTCTTGGGCAGTAGGAGGAAGGGGGAGAGGAGATGATGAAGGTGAGCTTCTCTGGGACGAAGTCAAGTCCAATTCTTGTGGAGCTCCTGGAGAGGAGTGTCTTTCAAGTGACCTGTGACAAGGGTCTTACGCTGTCCTCTGCTTACGTGGAAAAACAGCAAAGAAATGTTTATGGTTTTGGCAGTTTCCTTTGTTTCCTCTTTTCAGTGAAGCTGAGCACAAGCCCTACATAAGTGCAGTCTGTGGTTTCTGCGTGTGGAAAGCTGCTTGTGCTGAGCTTGGGAACAAAATTTCCTTTGGTCTAAAATGGGCTGAGATTTTGCTCTAATTATTCCTTGTTCGGCGTTCTCCCTAACTTGTCATCCGTGTCCCAGTTGTATTTTTGTATATAATGACCTGTTTCTGTTAATTAACAAAAAGTTAGGAATGAAATTCACAAGGGAAATTAGTGTCATAAACAGTTCATAGAAATAGCTTCACCTTCTGCTTGATCCCATTTCTGTACTATTTTAAATGTATGCAGTTTAATTTTTTAAAATTCCGGCATTGGATTTTTTAAAGTGAACTGAAAGTCTGTTCTGACATACTGGCAATGAAAATAATATTTTTCAGTGCAGCAGCTAAACTGACTTTTCACCTGCAGAGGGAACTTCAAACAAGCTGAAATTCTATTTTTTAATTACATTTTTGGCTACTGAAAGTGTATTTTTATGTTAAGCATTAAGGACCAAACCCAAGTAGCAGGTTTCCAGCCAGCATTGTCAGCCTTGCAATGGATGCATTCTATGCTTGAGTATAAAATGGAGCCACTATATTTTTCTAGTGAGGGAGGAATTCACAGTCGTTTTGCATTGCAGCTTGTAATAAGTGAATGGAACAATATATCTAACACTTTATTATGCCCATTTATGGCTTTAATGGAGAATGTTTTGGTATCCTGCATTCCCAATGGAACTTTCCTTTATACATTTATGGATGTTAATTTTGCACGTTTGTGGATTATTATCACTTCTGGTGTAAATTTCAGTGTATATTAGCCAAGGCATGGAAAAGCACAAATAGTCTCTCAGAAGTAATGGAAGTCCGTGGATGTGGGGAGAACTCCTTGGTAGCTTGTTGGAGGTACAACTAGGATAAGAGATAGAGGAGTGGCTGAGAAGATTAAAATTCCTTTCCTAAGTCTGTTTTGCCAATATAATCTGCATTTCTACCTCAAGTGGCATATACATAATCATTTTACCTGTCCCACCTCCCCATCAGAAGAGGGCTCTATTGGTCTGTGAGAAGGCTAGCTTCATGGATATTAAATATTGCAAGGAAATTACTATTAATTTGGCCATTTTAATATGAAAATAAAAGCATAAATTATGATCTGGACCACCATTGAGATGAGGGTCGCATGTATTATTTGTAACCTTGAATCTGACCCATTCTGGACATCCGAATGCTGTGAAGCAGATCTGAAGATCAGAGGTAGATGTCCCCTGTCCATGAAGGCAGTGTGGGGAAGGAGAAGGAACTTTACATTGCGTGTAATGAAGCCCAGATTTTCTTCTTCAGTGCAGATTGCTCTCATTTCTTCATTCTGTAAAATCCAGAGGCGTATTCATTTTAGATTCCTTACACTTTAATAAATGAACCAATAAGAACTGAAATGAGAGAACTAGAGCTTCCAGAAAGAAACAGTATGATCCGTTTTAAAAATCTGCTAATTTTTTAAAGTGTTTTAAATAGTGAGACACAGTAGAATCGGACAGTTTTATTTTTTGTAACTGCTAATTTGTGCTCTTTAAGTTATTTCCTTTTAGATGGCAGAGCTCTTTAAGGATGATTACTTCATTCATCTTCAGTCTGTGAGGGCCAGGCACTGAGCGAGAAATTAGAATTGAACGTTTTTATGTATGTAGGCTATCACCACGCTGATGCCAGTCCTCCTGCATATGCCATCAGCAGCAAAATAAATTTACAAAGTTTGACTTCTTTTTAAAAATTATTTTGACAGATAGCATATGCATGAGCAATTTAAAATCTGACTTTTATTGTATGTTTATGATTTTTGTAAATAATTGCATAGTTTCTTCTGAAGAAATAACATCTTAAAAGATGATTACATCTGAGGATGTTCTGCTTAGTTCACTATATCACAAATCACAGTGTCTTTCTATTAAAGCAAGTCTTCCTGCTTATTGTATTTTATTGTACAGCAGCATTGCGTATAATGATTACTTCCTTTTGTGTTGTATAGCAAAGTAGTTACTGAAATCTACTGTGTACTTACCACCTGCCAGATTTCCTGCACCAGCATTTTTCTTTTCCTTTTATTTTCCTTCTCAGCTCCCTGTACTCCCCCTGAAAGGATTGCACAGCTTGCTTTCCCATCTACTCCCTTGCTTGTAAGGAGAGAGCTGAGAATCAGGGAGAAACTGAAGCTGTATAAATCCAGTAAAGCTTCAAATATTTGTGGGTACGGAGGCCTTTATACATATTCACAAGAAAACTCCAAATACGCTCACAAAGCTGGCTCCTGGCACTGGCCATTAGCTGATGCCTGCTGGACCCCACTAGTGTCTCTTCATCCCATGGAATGGCCTTGCATTGAATGAATGTATATTTATATTACTTATTATTCTCTAGTTTCATCTGTTGTTTATTATCTGTGCCCTGCTAAATTTGTTTGCTTCATAGCTCACATCTCCATGTCTTTCCTCTCCATTTCTTCTCTTTTGATCGGGCATAACCATTCTGAATTATGATACATATTTTCTGCGATAACAAATGCTTTGCAGTGGCCTTGATCCTGCAATGTCTCTGCCTTCAGAAGTACCCTCTGAAGTCAATGCAAGTTGTAAAATGTTCATGCACATAGGATAGATTTTACATTATTAAATGCCATTTACCATAAAGTAGGATTCGGAATTTGGTCTCGCTTATTAAAACATAATAAAACGATGAAAAATCAATACTGGAGAGGAAATTTAAACCCGCTGTGCAATGTTCAGAGTTAATATTTCACCTTATTTATATGAGTGCTACATCATATTGAAGAAGGAGTTATACATTACCCTACTCAAATATTATATAGTGGGGGGAAGTGATGTAAGTTATTTCCTTGTCCTGTGAAACCAGAAAAATTGCAACAATGGTTTTGGAGAGTCACTCAAGAGAATAAGTAATGTTTTGCTTGAAAGTACAACTGGATATTATCTGCCAATATTTATGTCTTGTAGCAGCAAAGTTCCTTTGCTGCTCTCTGGAAATGTGGACTGCAAATAGAAAATCAGAGATTAACATTGTCTCCATCCTCTCTAAGCACAGATCTAACTGAAATTTAAGCACCTGGAACTTGACTTGAATGGCTGTGTAATTTGAAGTCCATTAACGTATGGTTAACGTTAGGTACTTCTCTGATATGTTCCTTTGGCCCTTGAGGTTACCCAGGTGCAATGGCTCATCTGTGGAGAGTCCCTGAAATGCCTCAGTCTCGATTCTGGAGCTGTGTCTATCTCAGGCTGGAATGCCGGAGACTCTCCCCTCCTTACCGGCCCCTTGGTGCCTGCCCCAGCAAAGAGAGCGGCCTCAGCAAAGTCTGGAACAGGCACAGATCCCTTTTGCACCTCAAAAAAGATCTATACCATACGTATCTCCTCTATCCTGAGGGATGTCAGGGCTACCCAACTGTGGGCATGCCATCACCTGCTCTCCCATGCTTAAAAATAGTGAAGAACTTGCATTGTTTTATGGAGGAGGAGTGGAAGAGGATGATGCTGTCAGCGTTATTCTGGAGATGGTGCTTTGTGAGGGGTGTGTGGGGTTCCTCTGCCTCCAGGGTGTCCCGTGGCCTCACAAAAGCATCTGCTGGAAGTGGTAGGCTCAACACATAGAGGTCATTTGGCTTTATTGCCAAAGAGAAGTTATTTCCAACCTGAGTATTGCACTGCACTTCCCTGCAAAGACAACTTAAAGCTCTCCTGAGATTTGCATAGCTGTTAACATGTCCTGTAAACAGACTTTGCCTGTAGAACATGGAAGCAGGACTGATAATTACATTTCCAGGACAGAAACTGTGTTAATACATCTTCACTGATGTGCTGGAACTCCCAGACACAATCAAGAACAGAACAAACATGCTTTCAACTATATTTCATCTCATTTCTTTTCAGCATATGCCGACAGGTACTGCCTTGTAAAACCCAAACCACAGCAATTACAGTCGAGTGCTGTTGATACTGTTTGGAGCTGCAAAGCACTGCATGAATTTCTGTATGTTCATGAGTTTGGGTGTTGATTATGGCAAGAAGTTGTCAGTTCTGCCTTTTATTTTGGGCCTTCACACAGCTTCCGGACAAAACTAGATTATTACTTTGAAAATGTGACCACTTGGGGTTTGTCCCTGGTAAGAAAGAAATGGGAGAGCTCAGCTTTAGCTAGTGTCCTGGCTCCTATTCAGATAGGCTACATTGTACCGTAGATCTCGCCTCTCGAGAGTCACGCTGTTTTTGGAATATCCGTATGTTTGTTTCTGAACTTCCTGCTCACTCAGATGCTTGGGGGGGAGGAATTGAGTATTTGAAGGTTCTCCCTCATTCCATAAATGCAACGGCTGCTCACAGAGCCCGCCTAATCTCCAGGTGATTTAAGGTGTCCAAGCAATTCCAAAGTCCGTGAAAGTGCGTAGATGCTTTAGAATTCCTTGTAGGAGTTACAGTGCCTTTTAACCATGGCTGCATGCCATGGTTTCCTTGACACCAAAGAAAGGCTCCTGTGTGAAAACAGTATGAAGGACAGGAATATTTCATTCAAAGATGGTTGGGCAGCAAATTGTTGAAGCTATTAAGCAGCTTTGTAAGAAACTGCAATGCAATTTAATGGTATTACAAAATATGAAACAAGAAATAAGGCTTTGCTATATTACGTGTTCATTGCAGAGGTGTGTAGGCACATGTGTCACCTGGTGACTTAAGTCACCTTTGCAGAGGTCCAGGCTGCTACATTTGTGCTGCTACCGGTGTCTGATTAGGCAGCTTAAAACTAGCCTGGGAAGGTCTGTGTTCTCCAGTTGTTGTAGCAGTCCACATAGAGACATTCTGTTCAATGATGATGTAAGCATTTCATTAAATTTCTTTAAACAGCAAATGTGCTGATGTGTAGTGGTCAAAACTGGTGCAAATGACTTTCTGGGAAGCTGACAGGAAACCCCACTTAAGTGGGCATGGGCATGGGTTAGAAAATGACACAGTTTGTAATCGCACAGCCACATAGTTCAGTAACTCCTTGGATTATTCTTTTATGACTTTACATCCTGTTAAGTCCTCTCTTATCACAGAAACACTCAAAACATCACTTTAGTTGATGATCTGAGAAGTCCTAAAGGAGACTATTAGTTATTGTAAGGTGATTCATTTGCATCCACTGATGTATGACTTTGGAATTTGTCCCTGTGCCTTCTCTGATTGTAATGATGAAAACATACTCCTCTTAATTTGTTTCACATAGCACAACTTTTCTCCCTAAAATCTGATGTAATCCTTGACTGCTGATCTGTAGAATCCTACAATAATCCCTTTAAGATAATATTATGTCTTGAACTGACCATTCAAAAGCCTTAGGAACTGCAAAGTGCTCTTAATTAACTTCTCTGAGACTGTTTATTCCATTTGTCTTTTTTCTTTCTTTCTTTTCAGCATCACCATGGCATCTGTTTGTTCTTATGCTCTCTTCCCCCCCGCTAATTATAGATAGGGGGAATAAAAATCTAACCTTGCTGGAAATTCATTAATATTAAAATATTCCTCAGACAAGCCTGTAAATCTCTAAGCTTCATAGTTTGTCAGTACCTTACTCAAGAATTCACCTTTGGAGTGAATGCAGATCTGCAGTACAAATTAGTAATAATTTCTTGTGTATTTAAATTTACTTTTCAACTTAGAAACCTGAACAAAATTTCTGTTTTCATGCTGAGAATTAGCAGAGATGATCTCTTTCTGATCTTAAGGCAAAATGAACAAATAACTTTTAAGAAATTGTAATGTGAATATGTTCTTTCAACGAGAACTCAAAGTTATTTGCTACTGTTATTATAATAATTATTAAATATACATGTAACACTATACAAATACAGTGGATACAGAGGTGGGTATTCTAAAAACTAAGAATTAGACAGCGGTATCCTCACTCATGGAACTTCTCAAGATGATTTCTTTGGGACTTTTAAAGTAATATGAGCTGGACATTTGATCCTTTGCTATATGTCTCTCAGCTTTTCTTTTGATTAAAAAATACAAATTTAATAGGAAAAAATACAAACAAAATAACCCAACTGAAATTACATTCTGAATTATTTAGAATTGCACAGGAGATGAAAGCTGCTTAGAAATTTCCAGGTTGGAGATAATGCATCATGATCAATAAATGAATACTGTCCTTCCTAAACCCAAATATATTTGGCATAAATTATTAAGACGGTATAAAATTGTCTGATTTCATTATTAATGCAAGGTTATACTATAGCTTACGTGTATAGCTGAGGAGGTCATACAGTACGAAGTTAGCATTTGGATTCATAGTTTTTATTCGTTAATTATTTTAATCTGGTAGAAGACCAGGTTTAGATCTTCACCTTTCCTCAATCTTTCTGATTCTGTTAAGTCCTTCTTGTTCTTTGGAGAGAACAATCTTTGGGATTGGAGGGGTACTAAACAGTTCTGGATTTTAGGAGTGCTGGGGTAGTATGCCTTCGTAAAGACCATCCCTGAAATACACTCCTTCCATTACAAAGGAAAAGGAGGATAGACAGATGAAAAATAAGTGTTGATGCTGCACTTGCACTGTTTGTGCCTCAATACATTCATATCAATGCGCTACGTTTCCTAAATTTGCAAGCTCTTCTTTAGCAGCTCTGTTTTAACATCTTTAGGATGCCTCCATCGGTTGGGTCAAGCACCTTCTAGCACTTTCCATATGACATAATTTCCTCTTTAAAACACTCTGTTCTTTCCCTTCTATATCTACCTTCATCTCTTCTTAACAGAGATTGTAAATGTCAGCATGTCTTGCTGATAATTTGCTGTTTGAGGCTACCTGATTCTTGAGCAAAATTCTAATACTTGTTATGGCACTGCCGTGTTATTTCATTGATTTTTCTTCTGTCATCAGCTAATTCTTTTTAAAGCTATTTTTACAGTAATATGAAATATCTGTAGATATTGCTAAAGTTTTGGATATGTTTTCAACTATCCCAGGTCATATGGCTTTAGATACAGCTGGAACTCTGACTTGGGCTCTGTGAGCAATTTAAGGGTTTCCGTCTTTACAGATTACTATTACTTTACAGATTGTATCTTGTGGGTTTGCTTGATTTTCATTTTTTCTGCCAAACTGTTGGAAGTCCAGATGTTCACTGCCTGGAAATATATGCATTTTCTTTAGTCAAACTGTTTGGAAGAATACTGTGGAATGAGGACAGAGGAATTCTGTACACCTTTGTAATTGAAAATTACTCTTTTAGGGAGAAGAGATACAGTTCTGTGTTTCCCACTGCTCAAAAATACTAGGTAGGTTACTTAACAAATTTTTTTCTAAGTTGCACTATAATCCACAGTAATGTATCTCTTACTGCCAGCTGGATTACAGATGTGTCCCTCCTTGGAGTTCAAATTCATCTCTAGAGAATAAAGAGACCCTCTTCTAATAGGGACAATAGAGTTCACCCCCATCTCATAAATTCCAAAGCAGTGAATTTACTTGATTCTTTCTACTATGGGGAGGTGCTGTTGTGTGTTATTCCAAGAGAGACTGTCTTGATTCCAGTACTTTATAATCAAGCAAGAAATATTGAGAACTGTTTTTCTTACAAGTAACGTGATCCTATTGTGAACTT
>KZ509391.1:21716-40316 GCA_002844005.1 Limosa lapponica baueri | reverse complement strand
ACTGAAGCTAAAGCAAGTCTTTATCTACTGAAATCCACCTGGATGCTTTTTGTTTGAAGGCTGGCTGTCCTTAGCAACTTATTAGCAAAAGTAACAAAAAGCCTTCAGGAAAAGGCTTAATGACTTTGATCTAAGTAATCAGAAAGCTAAAACTCTACAGCTGTCTAGTGTATGCATGGCCAAATAGGAAAGGCTCTCTTTTTAAGGCAGAATTACTTACTTTTACAGTAACAGAAATTCTTTGAAGTGAATCAATATGCATTCATTTCTGGTACACGTGAACATCATGGCCTTGCCAGTGAGAACATCATGAAAGTGAATAAAAGGTAAGGTTATTAATTTTGAAATAAGTTTGGGCTATTGTCTCATTATGATTGTATGCCAGAAGAAGGTAAGGTTTGAGGTATTTTGTACAGCTTGCCTTTCCAATCTACCGGTGGAAGGAGCTAAGCGGTCATCTTCATAAAGGTATAGAATACAAGTCTGGAAAATATCAGGAAATAGCTAAAATATATCTATTTAAGGAAGTATCTAGAAGAGTTTTCACTTAGAGTGCCTCCTTCCCACACTCCAGCATGTTGGTAACAGCACTGCCTACCTGAGCTGTCCAGAGAGATAAAAATTGCGAAATATGTGTTAGTTAAGGCAAAGGGACACTGATTCTCAACTGCAGCATTTTCTTTTTAAATGTATGTGTTTCTGGTTATTAACTATGTCTAAATTATGTGCCACCTTAAATAGTCCCTCCAGGACAATTCTGTTGCAAGTAATTGTTATACTGCATCCAGCACATCAGCTCCCAAGCCATCACAGCGAGACTTGAGGACAATGTCGCAAAGGTTCATTACATGTTTGTGCTCTCTCCTTGCCAGGTGCTAATGAAGAGTGATGGGCTTTGCTGGTTTTATTGTGGGTGAGATTACATGTCAAGGATGATCTGAGAGGTGACAGGTCCCTGTCTGTCAGAAAGGACAGAGTTTTCAAGCCAGTATTTTCTACTAATGCTAGAAAGGAGCCCAGGAGTCCTGCAGCCCCCTGAACTGAATAGCCCGGTGGAGATAGAGTGCTCCAAAGAAACTAGACTGTGGCAGTTCAGTTTTAAAGAGCCAAAAATGTGGATGGTGGACTTCTTAATACAGTGCTGCTCACATTTCAGGTCTCCAGTTCAATAATATCTCCATGTAAACAGAGGAAAAAATTCTGAAGAGCAAGTCTCCCTGTTGATTTGAGCAAAAGGCAGGTTTATGATTTCAAGAGATGTATTTTAGTGTACCTGCAGTTTTATGAACCATAAAATAAACATATGTAGAGACTGCATTAAGAAGTACTTCAACACCCTCTACAGGAACCAGAAATGAAAAAGAAAATAGTTTATACCTGCAGTTAATTCTGATGAATTGAACAGGCAGACTAAAACAATTTTGGATTACTTGAGTAGCCCTGAGAACTCTCGTTTTCCTGACCTGGTCAATAAGTGTGTTATATCCTAGCAGCTATTACATTTCGGTTTTGTCTCAGAAAAGATGTTGCCTTCAAGACTATAAACCTTCCTCACCTTTCCACTTGTCATTGTATATTTCTCCTTTCTCAGTTTTAAGAGTGGATCTGAAGTTTTGGACATTGAGATTCTGGAGCATGTCCAGAGAAGGGCAATGAAGGTGGTAAGGGGTCTAGAGCACAAGTCTTACGATGAGCGGCTGAGGGAACTGGGGTTGTTTAGTCTGGAGAAAAGGAGGCTGAAGGGAGACCTATTGCTCTCTACAACTACCTGAAAGGAGGTTGTAGAGAGATGGGAGTTGGTCTCTTCTCCCAAGTAACAAGTGATAGGACAAGAGGAAATGGCCTCAAGTTGTGCCAGGGGAAGTTTAGGATGGATATTAGGCAAAATTTCTTCCCCAAACGGGTTGTGAAGCATTGGAAAAGGCTCCACAGGGAAGTGGTTGAATCACCATTCCTGAAGGTATTCAAAAGATGGGTAGACATGGTGCTTAGGGACATGGTTTAGTGATGGTTTTGGTTTTGGCAATATTAGGTTAATAGTTGCACTTGCTGATCTTAAAGGTCCCTTCCAACCTAGATGATTCTATGATTCTATGATAATGTCAATGTTTGAAAGTAAATTTAGTTGAAGCTGTCCATGCTATATCTAAAAGTTAAGTGTGCCTCTTGTTCAGCATCTACTAACACCATTGACAAAAAGTAGGTACAGCTTTTGAATAAAATTCTAAACCCTAACTTCTTCCGGAACTACTGGGAAGGGCTTACTCCATCCCCATTATCCCATATTGTGCCTCAGCATATGAGAACATTGTTTTCACCAAAGTTGCTTCCTCCTGTCACAGAAGAGGAGAGAACAAGAACAGCTGTCCATGAGATAACACAGACTTCATAGCCAAATCCCCAGCGCACTGAGGGCTTCCTCTGTCATGGAGTAAAGCCCTGAATACCTTCTTCCACAGAAGGAGCTTACGAGCCTTAGACAAAAGCAGTCCAACTCTGGAGTACCCACAGGCACTACAGATCACTCTTCTGGGCTATGGGACAGAGGAAATGACTGTTCTCAGAAGTTTATATTTGGGTGTGAGGAAGGAGCGGGGCAGGATTTGGGAGCTCTAATGCAATGAGTCAGGATGCAAGGCACACGTCATCAAGCAGTACACATTTTATTTCCGCTTCTGCTACCAGGATCTCTGCTCTCCCTACTCACAGACACAGCAGGAAAAGCCAGGGGTCTCACAGTAGTTTCCTGGGAAAGCCCCATAGAAATCACACAAGCCTCTGCATGCAGTCTGGCATCTTCAGCCACCAAGCCCACAAGGGGAGCTGGCCCAGGGCAATTTGGCAGGAGACAGGTAATATCAAGAGAAGCCTTGATGGCTGTAGCCCCACAGACCTCACTGTGTCCCTAGGCCATGCTACAATGAGGCTCCCCAAAGAGGGATGCACGCTTCCCTGCATGCCCAGATGGAACATACAGGAGAAGTCAAACACCCATACACCCACCCACCACACCACAGAGGAAATCACCAGGGCAAAATCAGGGCTTCTTGTTAAGATTGCTCTTGTTTGCGTTTTCTATCTCCATGTATCCTTTAAATCTGATTGTATGCTACAATACTCTGTGTTCCAAAGGCCTGGCCATCTGGACTGCCTCTGCCGAGATGTGGGCACATCACAGAAACATAGAATAGTTACAGTTGGAAAGGTCCTTAAAGATCGTCTAATTCCAAACCCCCTTCCATGGGGAGGGACACCTCCCACTACACCAGGTTGCTCAAAGCTCCATCCAACCTGGCCTTGAATATCTCCAGGGATGGGGCACCCACAGCTTCTCTGGGCAACCCATTCCAGTGTCTCACCACCCTCAGAGAGAAGAATTTCTTCCGAGTAGCTAATCTAAATCCAGCCTCTTTCATTTTAAAACCGTTACCCCTTGTCCTATCACTACACTCACTGATCAAAAGTACCTCTCCAACTTTCTTGTAGGCCCTCTTTAAGTACGGGAAGGCTGCTATAAGGTCTCCCCAGAGCCTTCTCTCCTCCAGGCTGAACAGCCTTAACTGTCTCCTCCAGCCCTCTGATGATGACACACATTCAAGCCAAGACAGGCTGTGGCTGTGAACAGCAGCTATTTAAGCGTAAAATCTCTTCAGGCACATACCTGTTGTGAGATAAATTTGAGTCTCTTGGCACTAAAGCAGCACTGAAAGAGGAGATGCCCTGGCATGGTGGTGCAAGGTCTGAGCAAGGCCAGATGTGCCAGCTGTGTCTTGCTCAGAAAAGCCTGTCCTTGCCAGCAGCAGGGGGAAGCTCAGCCGTCCCGGTGTGTGGCAGCACTGGGACAGCAGGGATGGCTCAGGGTTTGGTGTGGGTTCCTGCCAGCAGCATGGTACCAGTGTAAATACAGCCAGAATGCCTGCACACCCAGCTACAGTACCCACAAACTTAAATGCCTCACATAAAATTGGATAATTTGTAAGCCACAAACCTCCTCCTCCTCCTTGTAGCTGGCTTTAATAGCTTTTCTTAACAGATTCCACGTTAACATGAGCCACAGGATGGCAAAGCCTTTATTAGACAGACCTGTTCATAGTGAAGCTTCAGTTCATCTTTGAAAAGGTCAGACTTCTCCCTTGTGTGTTTGGAAAAATGAGCAATCCTGTTATAAAAATACTAAAAATACCTAAAACCTGACTTGGAATCACTTCTCCAAGAGGTGTCAATGCTGCTTGGAAAGTGAATTGGTCTTGTGTGAATAGAGATAAGAGAATTTCAGGCACGTTGGTTCTTGCACTACTTCTTAATGAGTTCTTTGGATGCCTATTTGTCATATGATTTTGCCATTTGCTATTTGATCAAGGGTTTTTTAACCTTTTCCAGTAATCTGTTGAATTCTGTGCAAGCTGTGGGTGTGAGCATTCTTTGATCTCCGTTTATATGTACACAGTTTGCTAAAATCCTTGCCAGTTCCTGTTGAAGGAAGAAAGCAAGTTGTTACCCGTAGAGTGGTTTATATGACACTTTGCAGTCGTCTGGATTAGAATGGCACCTTTTGTTTACCGAAGTGGCTTCAGGAATAAAATCCCTCAATGAAGCCACTTTCAGTCCAAACTCAGAACTTCCTTTTATATATACAGCTATTCTCTCTATATATAATATATGTCAAAAGAGAGACGCAGGAGTCTTGTTCTGTCATACAGTTCAAGCATATGGGCTATTTTTAGGGACACCACGGTGTCACTGCAGGATGGCAGAGACTGTATTTTCCACATGTTGCACAAAGGATGTTCAGAGATGTGCACGTGTAGGTTTATTTTCAGGGTCTGTAGCTGGCTGCTTACAATCATTCTAATGCTGAAAGTCACTTTAGGAAGAAACAAACAAGAAAAAAAAAACCCAAACCAAAACCACAGGAGAGTGAGGGGGAAAGTAAAAACTCTCTGAGTGACCAGCCAGGAGGAGCGGTGACAGGGACCCAGATGAGCATCCTCCTCTGGGTCTCTCATCCAGTGAGTGGCAACAATAAAGAGTGTGTTACTTCCCTACAGCTACATGCACTTTCTTGGGACCCGCTTGAACACCCTACTGCTTGTTCCTGTTCAAGACACTCTTAGTGCTGACAGGAATATGCCCATTAGATGCAAGTGTTGCACATTTACTGGTTGTTAAGTTTCTGTGCATATATATTATTGAACAATATTTATGGAGCATTTAAATGATTTCTACCTGATTTATTACAAACAATATTTTGGTTTTCTCTAATGTAAACTAAAAGTCTGCAAAATCAGAGGTAAGAAAGAAGGGAAAAAAGGTGTTGGTCTCATGCCAGTAGTTGTTGTTGTTTCCTGTGAAGTAGCAGTTGTTTCCTGTGAAAACCCATCATAACAAAGTCTGGGTTTGCAGGTGCACAGCCATGAAAAGAGCGTGACAAATGACAAGAGCATGAGGCCAACAAGGGAAAACCACTGCTTTAGAAGCTCTGGAAAATGCTGCCACAGCAGCTTCGGCAAGAGGGTGCAGAGCTGTGAGTAAAAGGCAGGCTGCAGGGCCACAGATAACAGGCTCTCGGTGTCACCAAGGCTATGGCATTGAGGTATTGAAGTTGCAGAGCAACACCTATGCTAGAAGCTGGGCAGAAAAGCAACAGGTCCAGGGCACATACACCCACTGCAGCAATTCCACCTCCTCCCTGCGCCACCCAGGTAGCTGCTTGCTGCTGAAACAAGTCTCAGCATCAAAATGGTGAGTCACAGACAGATGCTTTCAGTTCAGCGTTGCTGATGGGGAATGAGACCCTGAAGGAAGACAAAATGATACAAACCGTGATTAACCTTCAGGTATGCTGCAAAATCCTCCTTCTTCTTTCAGCACTCCCACTCGAAAGGCCAGGAAACCCCAGTTCTACTGAGGGCACTTGGGTTTTTGAATGACACATGTTGTAGAAAACCTTATGACAGATATGGATTTTGACTAGCTGAGCAATATAATAAAAAATCTGTTAGCCAGGGAGAGTAGCCCAAAAGAAAAGTTGTTCCATACTTTACAAAGCAATATAACCCTTACAATAAAAATTGTTATTAAAAAATAGCTCTTTTCAGCTAACAGCTCCTTTTGTTGGGTCTTTGAATGATGAATATGAAAATAAAAGCCATCAGCTCCTCTTGAAACAGCTGGAAATGGGAAAACTCATTTCTTCATAAACCAAGGCATCTGTACTGCAGGAAGAACCAACTGACACAAGGCAGTAAAAAGTTTTAAAAACACAGTGGAATGTAGAAGGCAAATTGGACTGCACCAGCTACATGTGAAAGGACACCACAAAACCTTTTCTTTAGGGAGGTGAACAAAGCTGCGTCCCTTATTTCTTCCTTACATGTAAACTGGGATGACCCAGTACACACAGGCTCTGTTCTGCTCTTTGAGAGTGTCTGCTACTACGGGGTTGCTCTCCCAAGCAGTCCAGGAGTAAAAAAAAAAAGTAATATCATTAATCTTCTTTTCTATTTCATGTAAACTAGCATGTTCCATATAATGATAATAAAGTATGAAACAGCTGTAAAAGATATACTAAAAAAAGGAACATCTGTAGAAACCATCCCGTACCATAAAGTCAAGGCTGTGAAAAGTAATGCCAGTTGGCAAAAGTTAGCAGAAAGGGATGCAAATCTGGGTCTTGGCAAATAATTATTTCAGTGGTTTACACAAGAAATCATTAATATAAAATTGTGAAAATAAGATCCATGAAGAGAAAGGACTTGTCTCAGTAATGAGACGCTGGCGCCATCTAGAAGAGGAATAAAACATGCACCAAACAGAAGTTCAGTGGAACATAAAAAGCAGCTCAGCCTAGTTTACAAAGTGTAAAAGGGCATTTCTCACCCACAGGATCTTTATGAATTCCAAGAACACATTTCAATGAAGAGTGTTCTCCACTTTTCCGAGCCCTGGTGATACTAAAAATATCTTAAAGTGGTTTTTATCCTGTTTTTATTCATATTTTCCATATGATTTAGTCCCTGAATGAGATCCGTCCCCCGTGAAGTGGGGATTCTTAGGGCTGACTTAGCTGCTGCTGCTCACCCTTTCCCTGTCTGCAAGGGCCACAGCGAGGCTTTGTGTGTGACAGAAGTGCCACGAATTACAGTGGGGTGTGTGACTGTGGCTTGCTGCTGGGCAAGCGTTGCGGGGGGACAAACAATGGGTTTCTTTCTTCTTTTGCCACATACAATAGGCCACCTGGGGCAGGCAAGGAACCACTTCCAGATGGGAGAGCAAAGGTGGAAGAACCACACTCGTCTTGCTGGCATTTTGAGAAGTAATTCTTCGTGATGCCCTTATCGCAGTCTGGGATTCATGGACATTTTGGATGTTATGAAACCTTGTATTCTGAGACAACAGTCACCACTCAGGTGCGTACTGGGTACATGGAGTCTCCCCCAGTTATTTTGGAGGGAGATCCTGCATGGCATCAGTGCAATAAGGAGATACAGCAGCTGAAGATGACCCATCTGCTAAGAGGGCAATGCAGGAGAAAGATTGGGCCAGGTGAGCCATAGCACAGCTCAAACTAGCCCGATCATCATGAACCAGAGGATCATCTATCCAGGATAGCCTGTTAGCTGGGAATTCTCATCTACCACTGCCATTTCTTGAAAGCATCTACCCAAGCTGTGTTTCTACAGACACATCCCTAATTTTGCAGTCTTCTCCTTTGTGCGTTGTTTGTTAAAGACAGAAGAACTGATTACCTTTCAGAGCTCCACTTTCAGTAAATGAACTATCCTGTTCTTCCACTAAAAAGGACTATTCAAGGGCATGAGACTTCAGCAAATGCCCTCTCTCAGCAAAGGTATAAACTCCATCTACTATCAGCTTGCATTCAAATGGCTCTTGGTTTAGTTCTTTTTGTTTTGTGTGCTTGAGTCAACAAATTTCATACCTTTGGTAGAAATTGTCTAGCATGTTTCCACAGGACTGAAAAGGCCATGATTTTTGAACTAAAAACCTGCCTGCACATCCATGTTGCTCTGAGAGTATTTGTTCTGCCAAAATTAACTCAAGAATGGAAAGAGGGAACATAAGACATAATAAGTTTTATAATCTATGGCTCCAGTAGAGAACATACAGATAAGATGGTCATAGAATCATAGAATAGTTTAGTTTGGAAGGAACCTTTAAAGGTCATCCATTCCAACCCCCTACAATAAGCAGGGATGTCTTCAACTAGATCAGGTTGCTCAGAGCCCCATCCAACCTGAATGTTTCTGGGGATGGGGCATCTACCACCTCTCTGGGCACCCTGTTCCAGTGTTTCACCACCCTCATTATAAAAAATTTCTTCCTTCTATCTAGTCTAAAACTTCCATCTTTTAGTTTAAAGCCATTACCCCTTCTCCTATTGCAACAGGCCCTGCTAAAAAGTTAGTCCCCATATTTCCTGTAGGCCCCCTTTAAGTACTGAAAGGCTGCAATAAGGTCTCCCCAGAGCCTTCTCTTCTCCAGGCTGAACAATCCCACCTCTCTCTCATAGGAGAGGTGCTCCAGCCCTCTGATCATTTTTCTGGACCTCCTCTGGACCGACTCCAAGAGGTTCAATGTCTTTCCTGTGCTGAGAGCCCCACAACTGGACACAGTACTCCAGGTGGGGTCTCACTAGAGCAGAATAGAGGGGCAGAATCACATCCCTCAACCTGCTGGCCACACTTATTTTGATGCAGCCCAGGATACAGTGGGCTTTCTGGGCTGTGAGCGCACATTGCCTGCTCACGTCCAGCTCTTCATCCACCAGTATCCCCAAGTCCTTCTCTGCAGGGCTGCTCTCAATATGGTCCTAAAGAGGGAGAGCTTTCATGCCTATTAAACAGAGAGCTTATGTGTGATTCGTGTGCCTGATTCACTCATGAGGGGAGCCAGTAAAACTCACAGCAGAAGCCTTAAACAAGGTCATTTTATAGGTCATGTCATAGAGTTAAGTAGTAAAAACACCAGGGTTGGTTTTACCAGCAATATGGGAGAAGCTGAGTGAAAATATGAAAGATGCATCTGTCTCTGTGGCTGCCAAATTACTGGCTTGATAAGGCTGTGGTTTTGAGGTGCACGCTACTGGCCACGTCAATTGGTCATGGCTGTGGTGCAAACAGTGCAGCTTGAGAGGCCAAGGTGGCTGAGAGCTTGCATCATCTGTCGTAAGGGAAGTATTAACGATCTATCTTTGAAGCAGAGGAAGGCGTCTGTCAGCTAAAAGGCAAGAAAGTTTTGTGATGCATTGATTTCTCGGTGTAGATGGATTTAGAGAGAGATCACAATGTTTGACGCTGCACGATGCGGGGGCCGTGATGAGGCATTTGGGAGTTGGGGTGGCTGCTGCACCAGCAGATTTGATGAGATATGTGTAAGGTCACTGGGACCTTTCAAGATCTTGGTATAGCAATGCTATAATGATGTAGATATAAACGAACTGATGCTTGACCAGTGGGACACAGAAACAAAATGTACTGTAAATTAGATGACTTGGGCTTTAAAAGGCAATGACTAAGGAATGCTTTTGGAAATGCCTCCCAAGCTCATTGCTTCTACATCTGCTCTTTCTCTTCTTCTGGCCAGAAAAGCAGGTTGTGAGCATGAAAAACATAGTAAGCTAATACAAAGTTGCTCTTTGTGATTATTTTTTTTTATATTTTAGTAATGATAAACGTTAACACTACCTCCTGATTTCTGTTTAACTGAGCTTATGACTTCAGTGTTACACTCTTAGGGCGAGTGATCCAAATCATTCCTAGCTAAAATAAAATAAGCAGTATTTATGGGGACTATGTCCAAATTCAGTCTAATCAGATGGAAACCTGTGTGTTTGATTCCAAGAGCAGTGGGATTAAATTAAAATCCAAAAATGGACTCCAGACTTTCTGGCCTCTGAATTTTCAAAACATTCAGACTTGATTCAAGATGTTGATATGGAAAACCTGAAATGTAGGAAAGTTGGCAGTCATGTTTGATTCTACCGCTGAAGGCTGGCATGCTTTTTTCCCTGTGGTGAGTGTAAGTAATAGCACTCATGGCATGACACAAAGCCCATAGGGCTAATATTTTAATGAGGTCAGGCTTTTCTTTGGATGAGAAACCTACAAGCAAAGCCAAAATGCTACAAGAAAAACTACTGCAAGTGGAAGGTAATTTATCTGAACCAGAGTCCCACCACAGTGCTGGAGCTGACCTACATGCTGCTGGATATGCTACCTTGCAGCTGTAGCTTCAAACAGGAGCCAAGATGGTTACTCACTGCCAAGACATCTTCCTTAAGGAGATTCCTGTAAAGAGCTATTCCTGGGAGACCCTTCACTGGAGTGAGGTAGTTGAGTGAGAGAAGGTCCCTGACGGGGCTCAAGGGAATGAAAGCCCAGTCTGAGGTAGCTGGGGAAGTGAAGGGAGACCTGGAGCAGGAGCACCTGGGCTGATTGAAATTGTAAGCTGGACTGATGAACGAGGCCAGGGAAGGAGAAGGTAGCTGTGCCGTTCAGCTGCCTGAATGATGCTGTGGAGAAGGAAACTGCCCTCTCCAGGAGAGAGAATCCTGCCAGGTCCTGGGCTGGTCACCTACACAGAACCCCTCACAGAGGCTCACAAATTGCATTTTTCTGGGTTTGTCCTGAATACTGTGAGCTGATCTGGAGATTATAGATCTACAGAGAGCTGCAGCCAAAGGCAACGAGAGCTTCTTCTTAACCCAGTATGTAATAATATATAATGCAAAGTACAGTGAAATCAAAATTAGCTGATTTTTTTTTAAATGTTACTCAGGGTCTCAGCTTTCAACAGACAAATTGGAGTTGTGTTATCCTCCTCATTTTAGAGGATTTTGAAAAAAAAGTTGTAATTTGTGAAGCATTCAGACACTGAAGTAACATGTATGATGGCAAATCACATAGGGAAATTAAGCATTATTTTAAGAAAAGGAGCAGAACAAGGTGCTGTAAACAAGGCTTATGGACCAGCTTTATTTCACCTAAATAAACACTCACTTAAAATGCATGATACAGGCACTTACATACCTTAGGCTCCCTGTTGCAGAAAGGAGAGAAAGAAACGCTTCCAGAAAGTAACTCAGATTTTATGCTTAACTGAAAAACCCTGTCTCTCCAATGACTCCAGAGGGAGCTTTGGACAACTGTACCCCAATCTCAGTGCCAGTAAACCAGGCCAAAGGTTGATGACTAAAGCAGAATAAAACAAACTGCTGAGGAGAAGCTCTTGAACAATCAGCACTCTTCCTCTTTGTGCAGATTAAGGCAGAAATTCTTTGGAGCAAAAACAGCTGGAGAACCAATAGCTAAAGACTGTATTAAAACATGTCTGTAAAAAGGGGAAAAATTAAGATTGCCTGTGTAACCCTTTTCTGGCATTTCCTAACTTTTAAGAGCTTGGGTCCAAAGCCTTCATGCTCCTTTAGCATAGCTTGCCACACAAGATATGCAGATAGCTCTCATTTATTTAGGGTATCTCTGTTACTAGCTCTAAATATATCAGTCTCAGCTTCTGGGGCAAAATGGTAATTTTGTACTTGCCTTTTTTCTTTTTGTTACCTTTCCATTTTCAATTTTGGTTGGATTCAGTTTTTCTTTAAATTTCAGAAGTGCTCAATGAACCTTTGAGTTAGGCTTTAGATCATGCAATCTCTTATTTAAAACACAGCATGCTTATATATACACACACAAGTGTATTATAATACACAGTATATTTAGCAGGAGTATTAGTTAATCAAAACATACCTGAAGTGAACAGGATTTTTTAGGGGAAATAACGGTATCTCTGCCATGTCTGGATCCTGGTTTTCCTTTAGGTTGTGTGAGAGGAAGGGATGGGGTTTCCGCAGCCTCCTCCCTTCCTGTTCTGCACCTGTGTTAAAGGCAACCCAGATACTCCCTCTCTATGGCCAAAAAAGAGGTTCTAGACAAGCCCCCTAATTCAAGTATAGGCTGTTTCCAGAGAGGATGTAAAGTACATCACTAAAAAGTGGTGTTGAGCAGTTTCAACGGGAGCTTTCCCAGGAGCCAGAGAAAAGTTCAGCCTGCAGCAGCACCTCACAGCAAAATGCCTTTGGCCAGAGCTGCTGATGAGGTACCACTTTTCATTTTCCCCTTTTCTTGCAGCTCTGGGTGGAAAGGCCACATCACAGCATATCTGGAACATACACAATTATATATGGAAACATTATTTATAGAGTATAATTATGTAAGTATCACTGTCTTGGCATGAATTGCACACAGCATCATTCTTCCTATAGTCCTCTCTACTAAGGGAATTAGCTGCTGCCATGATTTACACACTTGAGTATGAATATTTGAGTTAGAACTTTGAGTTACTAACATCATTTTAGGAAAACAGCCATGTAATACTAAGCTATTCTCGTGAAGTTTCACTGGAATAAAAGGTACTTTAGGAAAGATGATTTTGCTCCCATTTCCAACATCTACCATCACACATTAAGTGGACACAGCTACAAGTTACGGCCATTGACAGCTCATAACATGGTGTCATGCAGCCTACTTGTTTTGTGCTCTCTTATGCTCTTTCAGGAACACAACAGAAATTATCAAATTACATTCTCCGCCACCACTGCTCTGCCTCTTTTGCAAAATACAGGTAGACAATTGCAGGAAATCTAGAATACGATCTGGAATGAATTCTACGCTTGGAGCTTTAGTAAAATTACGGCTGCCTTCTTGCTTTACTTATTTTCCAATTCTACATCCATCCATGGTCTGTCAAAATTTGTTGCCACAGTTTAATGACTGGCTAGTTTGTGGTCAGAAGTCAAACTTTGAAAACGTTTTGCTCCAACTCAGTAATTTCATCCTCTGTGGTAGCTCTAAGGGTGGGCGCTGCTCTTTTGTTTTCAGTCATTTCAGAATGAATATCTTATTACATTCATGATCTGATTCCATTTATATAGCATTGGCTAAGGCCACGGAAAATGTTCAATGTGCCTTTTAATTCAGGATGGTAACTCCTATCTAAACAGTATCTTGCTGTGAATTCCAAGAAAACTGGAAGACATTATTATAGTAATATTAAAAATTATAACTTGGTAGTAAGGTGACACTGTTACTGAAATAGAATTCCTGCCATTGCCAAATTGTACATAACTTACAATCTGTGTAGTTTTACTTACATCACAAGCTTTCTTTATAGTAAAAGGAGGTAAGCAAGCATGTCTAAGGCAGCATATCTGACCTATATCAGACATTTAAAAAGGAATCATGCCCCAACACCGCTGTCCCTCTCTAGTGACTCTGTATCAGGCATAGACATTGACATGACACAGTCCAATTTGATCAGAAGGATCCTACCCAAAAGGTTTAGCTTAAAAAGTCAGTATACGAAAAACTTATAGCCAAATGAAAATAAAGGGGTTTATTGTACCTATACAAACTGCTGAGACCAAAGGTAGACCATGGGTGCAGGGCCCAAGGGACAGGAACTGGTTGCTGTCAACAGGACTGCCTCTGTCTGCAAGGACACGAGGAGTTCCCTCTTTTCTCCTAGGTGCCAAAGCTGCTTAGATGTGTGATCCCATGAGATGTGGCTTTCCATCCCTCCCTGCCTGTTTGTTCAGCAGCATAAACAGCTTTATCACTTGCACATCATGGCCTAAAACCCAGGAAAGCCAGAAAGGCTATTACAGCCATTGTCTTATTTTTCTTTATGTTGCTTCATGGTCTTGGAGGAAGAAACCTCTTGGATTATTCATAGGAGTTTAACAGTAAAAAAATATCTCCATGTTCTTACACTCTATATTGTTAGATTCAAACCAGGCGTTGGTTTCAGAGGTTCTGAGAATCATCACCAGTTCAAAACCTTTTCTTCACAAAGCAGATGTATCTAGTCTGATTTTTAGGACCAATTAAAAAATTTAAAGAGGAAAGCTCTCAGCAGCAGCCAAAAATAAATCTTTCCCCTGTGATCACTCTTGCCTGCAACTAGTCAGCATTTGTTCCTAATCATATTTTCACACATTGCAGTATCTCTTCCTTCGGAGAAACATATGGAAATAGTGTCCAGTAATACTTTCCAACAACCCATATTTTTCCTGTGTTATGGCACATACAGTTTAATAGACGCATCTCTGGCAGGCAAAGGGTCTATCAGTGAAATTACTCACAGTAATTCTATGCCCTGCCAGCCTGGTTATAGCTGCTGCTGTCTGACTTGCAGGTGGGCGTTTGGAGCTGATGTGTGTTGATAAAGGACGACAACAGAGGCAGAAGGTGGACAGCCACAGGGCAGACTCCCAACACACCCCATCTGCTTCTCCACCTTCAGTCATCCAACACAATCATCCAGCCAACCCTAATTGCACTGTTAAACTGGCTTAATGACTACTTTTTGTCATTAGGATGAAAAAAAGCACAGAGTCACGGGTATTGTCAGCATATAGCCATTATATGTGAAGTGACTGGGCCTAACATCTTGGGTATAAGTGCCATCAGAAACTATCTCTATAATTATTTTCACTGGCAGGGGGCCTGTGAGACCAGAGATGATGAAATACCCTGTATCTGATGTACTTTGCTATGAACAAATAAATGAATAAATAACATCTGATTCTCTTGCCTACCAAACCTGACATCCCTAAGAGAGAGAACAGGTTTGCAATAAAATTAAAAGCAACAACTTCCTAATTCTTTGGTTCACTCTCCACGCATCTAAAATTAGTCTGCAGACTGCTTTAATTTGCAGTACTAAGCCAATGTCAGCTGTACATTGCAGGAGTGGGACACAATTCTGCCATTCCCTGAAATAAAACTGCCGGCACAAAGAGGTGTTGAATCACAAAGTTTTCTCCAGAATCTTTGCGCTGTTTTGAACAGACTAATCCACACTAACTCTTATTTTCTAATTTTGCCTTAGACTCTCTTTTCTAATCTAGGAGATGTAAGTTTTGAGGTCTAAAACCCATTCAGTAAGAGGGACACTGCACACTGTCTCCTTTGTTTCACTGCAAGTTTGGGTGTCCATCAGTCCAAACACAACTATCTGCCTTACAATTTGTGGTTCAAAACATAAAAGACTGTGATGGCTGAAGTAATTACAATATATGAAACTGTCTGAAAAAAATAGCTTATTTCCATTTATGGAAAAAAACCCAAGTTTTTGTGCTTAAAAATATTGGAAGTACTCGTACAAAAGAACAATAGGAAAAAAGGTAGTTAGTTAACCTCCAAAGTTCAGCAGCACTTTTTTGAAAGATTGTGTTGATGCTACTCAGCAAATAACACAGTCCACCCCAATACCTGATTATGAATTTTTAAGAAATAAGTTCCATGGCTGTATATGTGATGACGATTAACAAATGTTCTGTTTAAATATTGTTTGTCTCCTCCAATTGCCTCAAGGTGTAACAAAGGGGGAATTCCAAAATACCTAATTTTCACAGCCAAGATGGGGTAAGTAGTATTCTGTAGTGGAACATTAATAACTTAGGTTGTACCTAAGCTCAGGGTTTACCCAGTGGTTAGTATAAGATCATAAGAGTGCCAGGTGCATCATGATTTCCCCCTTACAAAGTGGAAAATACTCCTCACAGTGAAATCCCAGTTTGAGTTAGAGCTCAAGCCCCAGAGTGGAGGTGACAGTGGGGACCTCCATTTGAGGAGCTGCAGGTAGCCCACCCCATGCTTTGCCAAGGAGCAGCTCCCATGACCAGGCTCACAGGGATCCCTCCATGAGCAGGACATCCAGCCAGGGGGTTGTTATAAGGCTTTAAGGATTGTCCCTAAGAGCTTCAGCATCCAGTATTTGAATTTCCAGAGAGGTTTTTACCCCATGTACAGATGTGTTCCTGTGCCTGGTGCTTCTCCAGACAGCAACAGGTTTCTGTGCAGGGCAGACCAAGCCCAGGACTACTTCTTATCTCATACGAAAAAATGTAGCTGAAACAAATGCACTTGTGCAAAAGGAGTTTTCATTTCAAGTAATTGGCATTTTGTGATGACAGTTGCTTTGGTGAAAAGTTCTTGGCTTTCTCTAATCTTCATTATACATCTTTATTGAATTTTTTTTTTGCTTTTGGTTTGTGTTCCATTCTCTCTCTAGTGCATATACACTTGGAAAACAACAGGCTCAAAGAGGCCACAATCCCACTTGAGGCTTCCACATGTGAATAAATGTAACACTAATTGTGGTGCATACAAAGTGTGTGTCATTATCCAGCACAGAAATAGCAGCCCTGCTTCTGAGTTCAAGGAGTTCAGATTAAAACTCTGAGACTGTAGATCACTTTTCCTGGATTTTTACATACTTTTCTTAAAAACATTCTGAAACCTTATTCTCAGGCGGCGAAGCAAGGTCAAATGGGCTCTGTTTTCAGTCTGTTTGCATATTTGGACAAGTTCAGAAAGCTCTTATCAGTTCATTCAAAGAGGGTAAAGCAAAGAAAAACGAACCGGGGCCAGGGGGGGAGGGGAGTGAGGGGGTGGGGGTGGGAGGGAAGGAAAAAAAAAAGGTAGACAGGCAACTTGCATAATGAATGACACAATTAACAGGTAAACCAGACTTCTTGGTTTGGGTCCCCTCCTTTCATCTGCACCCATGTACTCATCCTACAGTAACCCAAATCCCCCCCAGGTCCCCTTGTGCTCCTCCAAGGACCACAAAAAAGCACACCCTGGGGCAGACGCAATGTGTCATGACCCAGCTCTGCTTCTTTGTCCACCAGCAGAGGCTTTTGTTCAGCTTCCTCCTCTATCTAGCTGTCAGTCTCCACAAATCTGGTAGGAGCATAATTATTTTGGAAACCTCTATCCCTCTGTTTCATTTGATTGAAACAGGACAAGGAATTTAAAAGTCATTTGCCGAGAAGATGGGAGGGGGAGAAGTCAGCAAATGAAGTGATCATATGAATGTAATTTCTTTTAGAAAAGATGGTTTAAAAACCCAGGAATGTGTAGACAGTGAGGAACTCCTACAAAACAGGAACAGAGAGAAATAGCACTAGGATTATTATTGGCATGACCAGAAATGAGAGAGCTAGTCAGTAACAAGAATAGATATCAATAATTAGACGTTCAGATTTAAGGATTCAGAAAGCAATTTGCATTTTAAGTAATCCAGTACATACTGAAACTAATAATATCCAATGTCTTTTCTTTTTTATTTTTGATGTCACTATTCCAAAGAGAGACCAAGATTTTTTTTGCTTATGTTGTTTAATACCTTAATTGTAATTTAAATGTCCAGAAAAGTCATTGATTTAAATTTAAACCTAAGTGCTCAAAGATTGTGTTCAGCTTTTCCTGATGGAGCCAGAGAACAGACATTTCTAATTCTTTGTATAAATCAGATTGAAAAAAGAATTGTGTGAATGAAATTTGCTATGATGAAAATCAACTGAAAACATCAGATATCTTATGTAGTTCACTATAGTATTATGGTATTTCTACACACATCTCCAAATAGACAACCTGAAGTTATCTTTATCAAAATATCATCCAAGAGCTCAGTATATTTCAGGAGGTTATCATGCTGTCATTTTGTAAGCAGCCATGTGCCCACGAAGTCCAGTAGCCAGGGATGGACTTACTCCATCACACAAGGATTTCTGTGCCAGTCACTGTCCTAAATTCCTACTATAATCAGCAGAGAGAAAGAGACATTGCCAGGATTTAATTCATCTTGTCCTACAGCAGGCATCTAAAATAAAATAAATCACCACTCAAAATGATTATTATTTTCCACTGTTTATAATGGATACATGGGTGATGATACAGGTCTAGCCTGTAGATATCTAAAGGTAGAAAAGATGCTCCCACCCATGATGCCTACTTGTGTGGGGACTGGATCTGGCCTCACTGAGGAACACAGACATTTCTCTCAGTGCACAGCACTATAAACTACATTCCCTGTTGAAGAGGTGATGGCTTTTCACAGCATGAAAGAAGGAATATTTTAGATTGATTAAAAAGGGAAGATATCTGCACTTCTGTGAAGCCCCTTGCTTTTGGGGAATGGAGCCAGATTCCCCTTGATATCCCACATTATGAAAGGACTCACTTTTAGCCTGGCGTTCTTCACACAGGTTTACTTCTACCCATATTTATTTGCTTATGTAACTTTTGTCTGTCTCTGAAATGTTTTCCTGTAGAGTAGATGGCAAAGCATGCATGTGCTGGGAAAATTAATGTACGATTTGAAGAGTACTTTTTGCTTCATAATTTAATTCTTCAATTATCTTGCTTCATAGAACCCCATCCTATCAAGGTTCCTGTTGCTCAAGAAGAGCAATGAGCAAACCGAAGCTTCAAATATAATTTAAAACTTCCTAAATTTGGGCTGTGATACTGAAGTTCAGATGCATCCCTAATTTAATATCTCCAAAGGGCAAACCAATATTGGTTTGGTTTTTCGCTTCACTGTAACTTACTTTTTTCAGTTAACTTACAGGTTTGATTAGCCATTTGGATTCAAAGAACCAGGAGAAAGAATGAAAAAGAAGTTAAAGTTTTCTCTTCAGAGCCTGGGTAGCGGACAGAAGAGAACAGTGTTAGATAGGATTGTAACCATAGCTCCTCAGAAAGAAAGAAATTCCACTAAGAAGGAATAAAA
>KZ509389.1:18304-30480 GCA_002844005.1 Limosa lapponica baueri | reverse complement strand
TTTTTTTTACTACTTATATTTTTGTTATTGTTCCCTCTGATGCATCATAACCCTTTTATAATGGCTCCCCTTCTCCCTTTAAAAAAAACACAACAAAACAACAACAAACAAAGCCCCAAACAAAGATTTCTACTTGGGTCAACTTGGCTTCTATTCATCTAAAAATACAGAGATGTTAATATATTCAGTGTTACTCATTTCTATTCCTGTAAATCCCTATGAACTAAACTACCGTCTTGGTGTATGAATTTTAAATGGGCTTTCCAGATGAATTGCGTGCTTTTCAGATTTTGCTTCTAGCTGACTGTCCCTATAAATTTCTGAACTTTTATAGTTCTAATAAAATTCTCTTGATTAAACTATGAATCCGTTACACCTTCTTCATTGTAAAATAACTCTGTTTTGAAGTTACCTAATTTATGCAAGGTGTTAAGTTTTTCTGAGAGCAAAAGCACAGAAATGAGCCAGTTTGTATCCTACGCCAGCTTCGGGTCCTTGAGAGCTCATGAACAAACAGAAACTACAGCACCTGGGACCGTGCCAAATGGTTTAAAAACACCCTAGAGAATAATAAACCTGACGAGTGTTGTATATTTCTGTCATGTTTAGCATAACCCTTGGAGTTGAGATTTCCATTGTTCCTCCCAGAAGTGTACTGGTATCTGCCATATAGAAATGTATGGAATGGCTTTGGAAGACCATGCAGGTGTCACAGCTGAAACTGGAAGGCATGCTTGCCAATCCCACCACACACAAGGCTGAGGCTTGGTGAGTAAGACATACCTTGCCTTCCTAGATACGGTGCTGGGAGGCACAGAACGGATATATTATGAAATGTGCTCGCTCTTATTGGTACAACTGACATGTTTCCTCGCTGGCTTTTGCAAAACAAGTTTCAGCCTTGACTTCAGTGAGAACAGGACATCCAGACAAGGCCAAGAATAAATTCCTAATGCAGATAATTCCCAGATAGGCTAAGCTCCCACCCCCGGGAGGGAGAGTTGATGGGCAGGAGGAATGAAATTCACTCCTCAGGGGAGCTTATTTTCCGATTTCCGTTAGTAGTTACATGTTCACTGCTAACTCTCATCAGCAAACTAACTTCCAGTTGCAGAGAGAAACGTTTCATTATCTCGGCTATTTTAAGTAAAAAATAACTTCAGATGTAGAACGATGAAATTAGGGACAAACTGAGCTTTAAGCTCATCAGTCCAGAGAAAGCTGTCGTCTTTTACGAAAGAAGAACTCGCATACTTATTTCTGAAACTTCTAAGTTACTTGAAGCTGTATCTTGCTTTGATTGCAGCTGAGCATGACAAGTAATGCCTTAGCTTGAAATGATTTAAGAAACTCCTGTGGTAATCTGAAGTGAATGGGATTTATATTATCCTTCAGAATAACTTATTTAAATGTCATGTTGTGTCACTGGCAAAACCACTCTTCCCTTCTCATCCCCCTACCCCTATCAGCCCAGAAATGAGAGTTTAGTTTCCAGGCCAGACAGGAGCCATGTGACAGGGATTGCCAAGTTATATCTAAGCATACTTTTGCCAAGCCCTAGACATTGGGGCTGTGGTGTTCTTCTCCTCTACGTGCAGGGAACGTACCTTAATATATAGGTAACCAAGTAGGATGTGCTAATAGTACTAATAAGATGAAGGTGGTACCACAGAAGGTAAAGCAGTGTGGGCTTTGGTATGCTTTAATAATGACCTTAAACTCCACAAATCCTGGGTACATTTGTGATCGTATTGGTAGGACATGATAAAACCTATGCCCCTCTTCCTATGAATATTGTTAGCAACGTTAGCTCTAGTTAGTTAATGCAACCTGCCTGTTCTCCTTGCCTGTGTAGACTCAAGCCAATTCCAAAAACTGGTTGCCTAAATCTTTGTTCTGTCAGGCAGTGCTGTGCAGCTGCTGACTGAGAAATACCTGTCACGTACCAGGCATACTAAATTGAGAAAATAAAGGTTAACAGTACTGAAACACGTAGTATCTACTTGTTTATTGAAGCACTGCAAAAGTTACCTTACCTGAGGTATATGAAAGTGTAGCTTAAAAAACAAACAGAAACTCCCCATGTACCCTCAAACAATTCCATCCCATCCGTCTTGATTCTTTGTATTCATCACCTGTTGTGTTTTCTTCCTTGCACAGTATCTGAGTGCTTTTATGCTCCCTTTTTCCCTGCGGTTTTATAGAACCCAGATTCACAAACAAAACATTGTCTCACAAGCTTTCTGGGAATATATGCAAATGGTCTCATGAGTCTTTATCAAACCCTTAAATTATTCACCATGTATCTGACTGTTGGAGCAAGAGTCTTGTCTTACGAAGCTGTTCCTCTGAAAGGACCTTACTGTCTCTTTACTTCATTGACTCATTTGTCTCAAAGCTTTCTGGGAAAGCATTTCCTTTCCTGTTGCCCCTGGGTCTTGTGGGTTGAGGTTTATTATTATTATTAACAGTAACTCTGTAGCTTTTCTGAAATTCCTCTGCATAAAAAAGTAAACCCACCATGCTCTTAATTACTTTCAGCTCTTAAATCTGAAATGCCCATTCAGCTGTGTCTGTACAGATTTACTTTTGAACACCGTAACTATCTAACTGTATTTAATTCTTTTCACAGCATAACATAAGCAGCTGATGAAATCTTAGTATTTTTTAAGTTAGTGATTGACAAGATTAGGTTATCGTGACTTCCAGTGAGACCAGTGCTTGGTGGGTTGTGGTGTGCTCGCTCTGCCTTCAGGCACGGTATCCATTATCCCTTTCTCTCCATCGGGCGAAGTCGTGATTCAGGGCTTTGGTGCTGGAGAAAGTCTAGTTAGGTGGAAGCTCCCTGCTCTGCCCCACACCTGGTTTCGAAGCCGTTGGGAATTCAGTATCTGGATCAATACGGCTTTGAAACATCTTTTGCTGTGTTTATGCTAGGGTTGCTTGCTGGTTGTTATCTGGGAAAAGTTAATTGTACTACTAGTTGCTTTGGCATTTGATACTGCTGCAAGATAATGCATTTGCTCTTGTGAACTGTGAGATTACTGGACAAGCTACAACTTGTACAGGTGTGTATTTCCAAAGTACTAGAAAACTTATGAATGTTACTTGGCAGGGGTGGAGAAGCTGTTTAAAGGCTATTAGGTTGCAATCCTTTTTTATTTTCTACTGCAGACACACTATCTGATAAATCATGTGCATTTGTCTTTAGTTTTTTTAGTGAATGTCCTTTGAGATAAGGAGTCTTGTACCCACTGGTAGCTTTTTTTATGTCTCTGCTGCAGCGTCACCTTCTGCTTGACACTTTTTTTGACGTCTACCTTTCTACATGCAGAGCCTTTTTTAAGGAAAGTTTGTAGTCTGAAACCTCTCACTACTGCAGTCAGGAGTTTCTGGGAAAATATCAAACAGGAAAAGATCTAACTCCTTGGTTTCACATCACTGAGGAACCTAGAGCCTTGTTAAGGGAGCTAGAAGTTACTGCAGTGCCTGACTTTTTCTGGACCAAATACACAGACACCTACTAAATCTCTTGGACTGAATAGAGCCTGTAATTTTTCCCATCTGGAGTGAGTGCTGAAATTACTAACTGCTTACTGTCTTCTCCTTCGATGATAAAAGAAGGTGGTTATTGTAGCAAATAAGTTAGAAAGGTGGTGGCATCTGTGGAAATCGGATGCAAGTGGTCTTTAATCAAATGTGGGCTGCTACTCAGTTTAGGAGTCATCGTGGTCTGCCATGCAGGAGTCCTGAAAACTTGACCTCTTGGCTAGGGAAAGGCAGGGTTTCCAAGGTGTGTTCATTTCATAGTGAATCAACATGTTCAAATTTTTAAATTAAAATCTCGAGGGCTTCTATCTGAAACTACTGAATTAAAAACCTCTGCTGCTTTCTTAAACACGGTGTATTAAACCCTTATTTCAGTCACTTTCACTTGCACCTTAAATCTGGTAAAATGCAATTCACTATCTTCTGATCTGTGTTTGAGAAGTGGATAGTGACCATAAATGGGCAAAATACTTCAATGAGCTCTCCAACTGTAGCTTTTTTTTTTTTTCCTCCCCAAAAGGAAGTGTATGCAGAGAATGTATTAATTGTTTGGGATTGTTCACGTGACAGCCTTATCTTCTCAGGCAAGCCCTTTTAAAAATAGAGTATGTGTTAAATACGATGGAGTGCATAAAAACAACATCTTAATAAGTCTCTTTACTAGAAATTAAGTAAAAAATGCAGAGGAGTTAGGAGGAAATTCCTAGTTAGCATCTGAATTTGTGCTTTGATAGTTTGGAAAACCTTGGGTTAAGGCAGTTGCAAAGTTTAAGATGAACTGATGTTACAAGCAAGCTGTACTTTCGCTAAACATCTTTTGCTGGGAAGTGTGTCCCAAACGTGGAAACAAGTTCTTGCATATGTTTAGGGTATGTGAAGTGGTAGGTGACTATTCTACATATTCAAAGAGCATAGGGATGGTTATGACAGCTCTGTACTGACACTTCCATGGGTTGCAAAGTAGTGAAACAGTGTGAGTGTGAGCTGTATCATAAAGGTGGAAAAGGGTAAGTTTGGCTGAGCCTAAACATAGGAGCAGAATACTGACTGCAAGAACCTCTTGTGCTCTGCTGTCACTGCCATCCTTGAAGTTCTTTGATATACCACTGTAGAGGGCTTGCATGCAAGTATAAAAAAAGGCATCTGTTACCTGCCCAGGCATCCAAACAATCTTGTAACTCTTACGCATTCTTTCCTGTTAAGTAACCTGATCCACCTTCTATCATTATACGGCTTATTTAAATTTGGATACTTGGCAAAGCAGCGTCTTGTGTGCGTGTGTAGCACACAGAAGGTGTTAGGTGATCCACAAGTTTCCAGTCGCAAATTAGGTAATGGGGGTAGTTCTCTAAGTGTGAGCTGTGCAACTGTGGTAGACTTTTCTGCCTGGTGACTGTATCAAGCCTAAATAGCACAAGTAATTCCTGAGTTGATCTCAAGTAAGAATTATTTTGAGAAATGAGTTTTACTTTATTTTACCTGTCTAAAAATCTGTCCCTCTGTAGGCTGGTTTAGTGGCAGTCTTCAGCTTTGCCTTCAGCTGGAGTGTGTGATTTCCCCAATATATGGCATGATGTTCAACATCAGAGTAAAATAAGTGCATGGTTCTGTAGTAGTTCTTCAGAAACAAACCTAATTGGGTCCTGACTAGTCACCTGGAAAAAAATACAGGCCAAGCAGATAGGAAGAAGACTCTGTCTCCTGAAAGCAAAACTTTACTGTATGCAATTCTTTAATGGGTTTTTGGCTTGTTCCGTGTGTGTTTTCTGTTGCTGTAACCTTTGGCTACACTCATAAACCTGTAGAGAACAGCAGAAACCTGAAAGCACTGGCTGCCAGGGGTGACTGTCAGCTTGAAGCTACAAAAGGTGCTTTCACAGGGTCTATCTTTGCCAGCCCCTGTGTTCCAGCTTCCCTGCGATTGGGCTTGTGTTGTGTTAGCCCAGACTTGCAGCATAATTAATCGGAGTTGATGGCAGATGCTTATTACTGCCTACTGAGAACCTGACTGTGTTTTCTAAACTGTGTTTGTAGAAGTACACTAAGTGCAGGTGGGTTAGAGAAACGCTTGGCTTAGTCTTTTGCCTTTGTTGTAGCATTTCTCTTGGCTTCAAGTCCTCCTCATTTCTGTAAAACTGAAGATGGTCAATATTCCTTCAGCGCTAAGTCAGCTGATGAAGACAAATTCTTCTGTTCCGGTTTCTAAATATCTCTAGCATAAACAAAGCGTAAAATTGCTTGTGTGACTGGATGAATTGAACTGCTCTGAGCTGGGCTTTTATCTCTCTATCAGAAAGATGCATTTTTTAATGGTGAAAACTGTTGAGTGGAGCGCTGTCACCAGGGTGTGAAGCAGCAGACTGCTGTAGGTTTGGTAGTACAAAAGGTCTGGATGATCAGTGCTGTACTAACGGAATCGCAGTAAAAACATTTATAGCAGTTAAAAGAAAACATTTTTTTTTTCCCCCCTCTCCCACCCTTCTTTCTGGTTGAGAATAGTTACTGATATCTGCACTTTGGCTAGCATTTGGGTGCATTTTTGTGTAAGATAAAAACTTTTGCCTCGGTGTTGGATGCCTGATACGTAGCAGGATGTGATATGTGGCTTATTTTGTCTCTGTCATGTTTCACTGCCGTGGCTTGGGTTCTCCTATCTTGCAACGTAGCACCAGCTGAAAGGAGAGTCATGTCTGATTGCCCCTAATTTTTTCTCACATTGCGCTGGTTTCTAATGGATAGTTGTCAAACTCTTTCAGTAATTAGCGGAGCACAGGATGTTGATTTCTGTACGATATCCTGTTTCTCTTTTGTTCATTTTTAAATATAAATAGCTAGACCATGAGTGGGACTCGTTATTCAAATCCCAGGCAGCGCGGGTGCTTCCAGCCCGAAGTCAGGAAATACTTGGCTTTTTGAGGGATAACGGTTGCCGCGTGGAGCTCTGGCTCCGCCGTGGTATCGCAAACCGAGCCTGAGGAAACGCTGTGACAGCGCTGCCAGCCCGTTGTGAGAGCGGGATCTTTCAGCCCTCACTCATCGCAGGAATCTGCTCCCGAGTTCCTCGTGTTCATGACACCAAAGTTTGGTGACAGTTTTTTGCTTGGACATGCCTCTGCTTCTGAACTGGAGCCTACCCCAGAAGGTACTGACTTCTCCTAGTGAGTGTGTGTGTGTGTGTGAAGTTCATTCATCTCTTGTCTCTTTGAATGGCGGAAGGGATCTGACGCCGCAGCTCGTGTGGTGGTGGTGGAGTGAGAGGGGCCGAGCTTTTTCCTCGCTTTGAGAATAATCGCCTGGCTAGAACTGCTGTCATGAAGTAGCCAGATTTGTTAGGCATGTTTGTTAAATTAGTACTTCACAGTCATGCTAATGTCTATAAGCTGTATGGTATGAAGAGGGGCTCTGCTCTGTTAATAAATTCCAGACTGAAATTTTCCATGTAGAAGCTAGAAACAAACTAACAAGAGCTATAGCTTCTCTGCACAGTGAAATTCTGTCCAGCTGCGGAAATAATGATATACAGCAAGTGAATTTTGTTCTTCTTTGCAATATCTGTACTGTTTGATTTCTAAGTTTGGGTTAAAATTCAAACCACAACTTGGTAATTACTGTGGGATGCATTTGAATGTTATCCCTCCAGCAAAAAGGGGAGTTCCACCTTTGTTCACTGGGGGCTGTTGTAAATTCAAAGACAGTATATTTTTTTAATTTTTTTTTTTTAATGCTTCAACTTCTGCCCCCACTATTCAAGGAAGCGTGCAGTATCACCTTGGAGATACTCTGCCAATTCTAGAGTTACGGCAAATCGTTCTAGTGTTACCATGTAGCATGAATGATTTCATAGGCTCGATAGCCTCTCTGTTTTGCAATTTCAAGATATTGGTGTTAAACATCTCATAACTGAAGTTCTTTGGGGGGGGGGGTTAAGGCAGGGTTGATAAAGTTAGAATTGATTTTAACAAAAAAAAAGTTAGAACTAATGCTAGTGAAAACCTACTTGCATGACGTGAGAAGATGTGCAAAGAAAGTTCATATTTGACATTATTTTATCGTAGTCATCTTTTTGGTTTTACTTGTCAGATAAAAGCGTTTTCATTAGCTACATCAGTTAAACTGGTATTTCCAACATGAAAATACATTTCTGCATCGAACACTGTAAAGTTTCTCAATGTGTAGTAAAATAGTTCTTGGCAGTGCTATTCACATGCACTTTGAATAATGTACTACTTGTGCACGAGGAAGGTGTTTCCTCTCCATTATGTATTGATTCTGTTGTAGGTCCAGTCACAAGGGAGAGAAATGGATGGAGCCCGTGAACTGCAGAGCTGGAATTAGCAGATCTAGGCTATTAATGTATCTGTCTTTTAGCCAGAGCTAAGTGCTGCAGCCTTATTTTACGCTAGCTGGCCAAAGGGATGATGTACTGCAGTAGCTCATAAGGTCTATAACCAAGGTCATAGGGGGGTGGGGCAAAGGGGGTGTAAGGTGCAAATGGAAGAGACTGGGGGGACCAGTTGGCTAAAATTGATGCTGTCATTAGTTTCAGCTTACCAAAACTCTGCTGTCTGTAGTAAACAGAGTTTGTGACAGTATGACACCTATTGTGCTTTCCTGCTCATGTTGTGTATTCAGAGCTGAATTTTATTGTAGGTGATGCAGAACTCGACCGGTTTCATGTGTTTTGAGTACAGCTAACTTTGCTTATTGAATCGCCATGTATTGAATCAGATGTAATTGACTGAAGAGTGATTCGTACAATCCTAGTCTACTCAAATATGAATAATAACAAATTTAATTTGGATCCCCAAGTGGTCTTTTTTTTTCTCCTTAATTAGACTTACTAGATCAATCCTGTTTCCCTGGAGTGAAATATTGCCTCTTTAGTGTCATTATGAAGCTCTTTTTACTTGCCACAGGCTTGTATATTTGGTTTTGGTGGTGTAGTTGGTTTTTTGTTGTTGTTGTTGTTGTCTTTTTTTTCTCCTCAACCAAGTTTTGGAGTGTTCCTCACACTGAGGAGCAGAACTAGGATCACAGTCCAGTCTTGTACTTAAGATACCCACTGTCCATCCTTGTCTTTTTGACCTCTTGCATTTATGGGGGTTTTTGTCCGGGCCCTGAGGAAGGATCCCTGCTCTTTCGAGTTCTTTTGGCTCTATTCAGAGATTTAGGAGTTACTATGAGCCTTGTTTCAAGGGTCTTAAAGTTCATATGCCACTGGTGTCTACTGACAGGTGTGTGCAGCTCTTAACATTCTGGAGGGGAGGAAAGCTCATCTGCAGCTCTTACATCCATTTTGTCTGGTATCAATTCATTAACACCTGACAGAGTTCAGTGTGCCCGTAGCTGCTTAAGCATGAGGTCACTTCTACTAAAGAAAGCTTTGTGTGCTGTTCCTACGTATTTGAGTAAGCGTGTTGTTTAGTCCCTTCATCTAGATAACATAACATATCTGTCTAGTTCTTCCTGCAGCTCCTCAGGATCTTTGTTTTTCTGACAACTTGTCAGTTTTTTGCCTGGTGATGTGTGTGCTCCTGTTTTAGCTCCTAAGGACCTTGCAGCTTCTGTTCTGGGAGCTCTTTTCTTAAGCATTTAAAGTGAGAAGTTAATAGAATTTTTGGATTCTGTGGTCAATAGATACAATATATTGGACAATAAACATTTAGAATGTTGGTTTAAGATGCTTATAATGTTATAATGTTAATTTGTATAGGCTGGGAATAAGTCTATGTCTAACAAGCTTGTTCTATCAATGTACTTTTTTTTTTTTTGTTGTTGTAACTTTGTAACTGCCTTGTTCCGCTTAATGTAACAGTCTGGTACTCCTCAACAGTTTAGGGAAGCTTCATGAATAATACCTATAGGCATGGCCTACATTGTGCTTCTGCTTTCTCCTTCTGGCTTGAGAACTGCTGTCCTGGCATGGCACCATCGGCTCCTGCCTTTCTGCCTGAGAAGCCCTCTGCAACTCCCTTTGGCACGTAGTCATCTTCTCCTTCTTGGCCCAGCAATGTTTGGAAAAAGGTCATGGGCCCTTAGACCATGGGACCTGGGAGAGGCAAAGCATGGGAGAATTAAATCTTCTTGCATTGTCCCAGCACGAATGGCACTGGGTTTGTTTGAGCTGGAAAGGTGCCCTTCTCGCCTGCAAATACACTGCCTATTCTTTCTACTTCAGTCTCCCTCTGACATAACTGTCTTCAAGGTTTGACAACAAAAATTCTGAGTATGTTAGTTTAATTGCTTAAATATTTATTTTCTTCATACGCAGGTGAAGGCTGAAAAACGATGCGATAACTCGTTTAACCTTTTTGTTTTGCTCTACCATAACAGCTGGTAGTGTATGTCCAGGAAGATCTGCAATAGCTCTGTGGGCTTCAGGAGTAGGAGTCCCATTTCTCCCGGCTTAATTTCATGAGACTGCTGCAGGGAAATACTGGAACTTGGAAACACATTAATAAGTTTTGAATGTTTCAGGAGTCTGTCATCTTAATATTACTAAACTGATTTCTAAAAGTAGTTAAGTAGTTTCATCCTGTTAATTCAGTATTTTAAAATCTCCATTCTGCTTACTGCCTTGTCTAACTTTGCCCTGCAATTTCAACGTTAACAGGTAATAAGCTAATATCCAAAACCAAAAAAGTTACACAACTTTGATGGCGAAACTTTTGTGACGGGCTTCTTGATTTACAGAGGAGCAAAATGTCAAAACCCAATGATATATGCCAAAGAAATGTGTAAAAAGCCACATTGGGATGGTTGCTGTGCTTGATATAATTGTGTAACTTTTCCTGTATCTTGCATTTCAGGAAAATATAGATGCAAACTCTTGTTTAGACTCTACTCCATCCCAGTTACGGTTTTAGCCCAAAGTCAAAACATTCAATGAAAATTTTGTAATCTGATCGGGTATGTCTCAGATGGTAGTGGCACTTGGTTCTTGATAAGGTAGTGTCGCTCTGGAAGAGGGTCAGGTTTAACAGTACAAGCTGGCACGTTGTCAATCATTTTGCACATCACCATCAGTGTATAGTTACTCCTTGCACTAAAGACCAATAAAAATCCATATATATGGCTAATTGCCTAGCAATATTGTTATCTGTCTTGCATCTTATACTCAAAGCTGTTTTTCACACCATACTATACTATCTAGAGAATCCATGAAACAACCAACAAGCATCTGGAAGTGGTTCTGGACCATCTGGCAGATATTTCTTATCCATTGTGATATCCCTGTAGTGCATTGTTTTCATCTGTATATAAGAGAAGTATTCATAACTATGGAGATCAAATGGGTTTCAGCTTTTCACCATAATTTATCACTTTAATTTTGTGGATAGATAAAAAAGTAGGAAAATAGTGAATACTGATGATGGTGCACTCTGAAAAATAGCCTGTTTTAAAAAAAAAGTTATATAAATAAAGCAAGGAATAAGGATTGGTTGGGCAGTATGAGCTGAAGGCTCTGCTCTAATGCTAGGATCTCTCTGTACTGAAGTGAAAATACTGTAGCAATTTGTGTGGTAGGTAGAAGCAAAAGCTATACAGGGGGCAGAGATTGTGAAATAATAATTGTGACTCAAATACTAGTGTCTGAAGAGTATGTACAATCTGGAAAAAGATGGGAATAAAACCAAGTGATAAATAGCAGGATGGTAGGGTGTTTTTTTAAAAGTAGAATTGCAGTTACTTGAAACTCTGTGTATATGCTTCTGGGGGAGATCTCTGGGAGAGGAGGGAGGGTATGGATGGAGAATCCTATTGTGGTAGAGTTGGTGTTGTCATATCCCCAGCCTGTTTGGGCATTTGCTAGCGGAGGGGATAGGAAGTATTAGGAGGTTATTGGGTGTTATTAGAAAGACTTAACAATTTCTTCTCCAGTCTTTTATCTTAACAGTGGTGAGCAAGTGGCAGAACCCAGTTATTGGAGTGGAAGTGATGGTACACTTTTTAAAAAATCCAAGTTGCCAATTAAACAACTGACATTGTTTACTCTAGTTGACTGTGTGTAGATTTTATGCGTTTTTAGTAGAATTATCATTTGTCACTCTACTTTGAAGAGAAATGCAAGTGAATGGTGCTGTAACAGGTTCTGGATTCTAAAAAGGAAGATGTTAATTAAAGGACAGCTAGCTTGTGAATTTTGCTAAAATAGAGAGCTAAGGGTTTAAACTCTAGACCTTCTTTAAGCGCAGACCATAGAAAGAGTAAGAGGATGATCAGTAGAAAAAGAGCTGCATCTTGGAATATGAACCAGAGTGTATAAAGGGAGAATTGTTTATGTCCAGCTGAGCTGGCGTGGCTGGGACGATGTGCACCTTGGGCAATGGTAAAGCAGCCTGGTAGTGAGAATGAGTGAAGATTAAATACACTCTAGTATCTGTGTCGTATCAAAACTAACTTTTAGCCTCACTGAAAACTGAGATGATGATGACATCTGTAGGGATGAAAGCCAAACAGTCAGTAGATCTTAGGGTAATTGAACTTCATTTCGCAATACATGAACTGGAGGCAGATTTAAGTTGAATGGCCAATAGATGAGGAATGTGTAATGGGAGACAGGGATTAAGACGAGGTAATTTTCCACTGTGGTTTGCACAAGTATTGGCGAATGAGATTACTGCCTC
>KZ509389.1:3294-17259 GCA_002844005.1 Limosa lapponica baueri | reverse complement strand
CAGAATTTAGAATTTACTATTTTTATGTTGTCAACCAAGAAGCTAGTGGCACTCTACTGAAGAAATAACTTGTGTAAATACTTACATGAACAAACATTTGATGTATCGCTGTCTGTGCTACCTCATCAACAGACCTTTCCAACTGTCCCGTAGGTTCCTGATGTCATCAGCAGCATAAGACAAGTCTCCAAAGCAGCGCTGAAAGAAGATGCCAAACCAAATAAGGATAGTGAAGATGCCTTCTATGACTCTCAAAAATTTGAGGTCTTGTACTGTGGAAAGGTAACGGTGGCTCACAAGAAAGCTCCCTCCACACTAATTGATGATTGCATTGAGAAATTCAGCCTTCATGAGCGCCAGCGCCTGAAGCTATTAAATGAGCAGCGGAATAATGAGTCAAGTTTGGACTTACCTCTGTGTGAAGGAAATGTGCCAACTTCTCCATTGGCTAGCCCATTTGAGGAGCTGGACAGCCCAAATAACACCACAGGGCATGCTGTGATGTTTACAATCGGCAGCCAGACCAACTTGACCAACCTGGCCAGCACTCGTGGCTCATTTCCAGAGCGAATTTTAGAGGACTCTGGCTTTGACGAGCAGCAAGAGTTTCGCACCCGGTGCAGCAGCGTCACTGCAGTTATGCAAAGAAGGGTTCACGACACAAACCTGAAAATACAGCCACGCAGAAGACATGCAAGTGCACCCAGTCATGTTCAGCCCTCTGATTCTGAAAAGAACAGGACGATGTTGTTCCAGGTGTGTGCAAGGATGAGCAGTTTCATGATGGTTTTTCACCGTTTCTTCTCCTATGCAGTCTGAAGCCTAGACAGGTTTTTGCAAGATAAGTAGTATGGATCCAGTATGGTTTCAGTATGGTTTCATGATTTGTCATAAATATTTATGTATCTGTTCATAAATGTTTGGAACACAAGCAGCTGAATTTTCTTAAGGAAGTCACCTCAACTAATGAGCTCAGGTAAATTTTAAAGAAAAAGAAATTACTTATGGAGTAATTAGTTACAGGAGCAGAGTTTCTAGGGAAATAATTATTTTACATGCAGTTCTGGTTTGTCTGTATTGTGACATCTAGGACATAGCTGGAAAAAGCGAGCATTCTTTCAAAATGAGAGTTGTTGAAGACTTCTATGTGCACAAATCCCCTTTTGTGCAATTAAAAAGAAGCTCCCAACTTCACATAAGGCTTTCAACAGCCTTGTGTTTGAGCCAGCCCCGTTATGATAACTTGTACTGATGTTCAGCTTCTCTTTCCCAGATGAGTACTCAAACGTCTCTGCACTGAAGGCTTCATCCTTCAGACCTCATGGTTATTTCTTCTTTTGCCTGAAGTGCATTTGACATCTTCAGAGCTTGTATTGAGAAAACAAAAGAACACTTAAAGGAGGTGACCCAGAAAAGGAAAGCTCTTTGGACCTTAAAATAACAGGGGGCTAAATGCCTAGGTTTTGTCTTTCCATCTGCTTTAGAGATCATTCTTGCCTTTTATTCTCTTGGGGAAATGCTAACTGAAGTGAGAATGCATTGCCCCTTAGAAAGCCACAGCTATCACTAGTAATGAAAAGGATTTAGCTGAGAAACTCTCCAAGCTCTATGGGTTAAGTTTCATATGCTTGAGAAGCAGTTTGGGAAAGGTGAAAGATGGCTTGCTGCAGAACCTAATCTTTCTCATCCGAAATTATGACAAAACCAAAAAAGTATCACCTTAAGATCAACATTGTTTCTCAACTGACTTATAGTATAGTTTTCAAAGAATTAATAAATCCACAAATTCCACAAATTCTGTTTTTTATTGCAGCTTTTAGTAAACAATGTGGTTAAATTAAAGGTTTTAGTATTGTCTGTCAAACATGTGATCTTTGGACCAAAATAACTCAAAAAGAAAAGTGGGGTGGGGGCTTGTCTTCTTTCCAAGTCTTTTTCCTATTCAACTGATTGTATTGTTCTTACTGAAATACTCTTACTCAACATAGGCTGAATTATGGCACCCTTGTTCCTGCTGAGTAAGCTGTGGTCCTCCATGTGAACAAGAAAGG
Organism: Limosa lapponica baueri; assembly: GCA_002844005.1. NCBI lineage: Eukaryota > Metazoa > Chordata > Aves > Charadriiformes > Scolopacidae > Limosa > Limosa lapponica. The sequence goes on along the minus strand of KZ509389.1, from coordinate 15,208 downwards.
GCTAGATTGTGCCATTTTTGTTGCTGTTAATGTTCGGCCTCCAATACAGTCATAAACTAGACTTCATTTTCTCTCCTGCCCTCCCTCCCCCCAGGTTGGAAGGTTTGAAGTTAACCTCATCAGTCCGGACACCAAATCTGTTGTGCTTGAAAAGAATTTTAAAGATATCTCCTCATGTTCTCAGGTAAGTCTTAATAAGAAGCAACATATAGATCATCAAGAGAAAAGGAATTTATTTGTTCTTCAGCTGGCTCGCCTTCCTGGTCTATAAGCAGCAGAAAAAAAGAAGTATCAGAATTCTTTTTCAGCATTCTGTGCTGTTTTCTTTTGTTTAGTCTCAAAGGCCATTTTAAAATGGTTTATCCTATCTAAATTACCCTGAGTGTCAGTAAATTTCTGGTTTACCCCGTTGGCTCCTTAATTTAAAAAAAAAAAGGGGGGGGAGGGATTTTGAGAAATTGTTACTAAAATATATGCAAATCCTGCATGAAGTTTGATGCATCAACTTCTTTGGCGAGTACAGCTGAAGAAATAGGATACTAAACTGCAATTGCTTCATGAACACTTGCAGCAGACTTGAAGTATTGATTTGCCTTTACAAGAGTGAGAGCTGTTATTCAAATCACAGCTTTCACTCATCTGGTACCAGGTTCAGGTAGATAGTGCACAAAAGTAATGCAATGTCATTCCTAAAGAGGTTAAGTAGGGAAAAGATGAGCGCAAAATAACCAGTCTGAGCTGTGGTAGTGGCAACTGATCATTGGTCAGAAAAGAAAGTATAAAATGTTCTGCTTTGGGAGAGCATTGGATATAACTTTGGAAGTAGCTTAATCTCCATTTAAGATGCTCTGAGCGTGCTGTTTCTGAGCAGCAAAGCTCCTGCAAGCCTCTGGAGTGAAAGGAGGAGAGCATCACATCAGCCCTCCAGAAGACAGCAGTTCACCTCCATCAATTCTTCTGCAGAATATGGCCATAGGTGAACCCAGCTATGTCCAGTAATAAATAAATGTGTCTTATAAAGTTAAATGCCAGTGCTAAGGGATTAAGCTTTCTATCTTGCTGTTGTTCAGCATCTGTTACTTCCAGCACTTTCTGTTTTGAGGTCTTATTTTATTACCTTCTTTCATTTGCCGCGCACGTGCATCTCTTCAGTTCTCCTTAAACATTATTATTCTAGTTTAAAGTATACTTCCTGATATGGTCTAAACCTGTATTTCACCCCCAAGTGCTTTCATTTTATTGCTAATAACAGATCTGCTCTTGCATGACTGTGTTACCAATGCTAACACGAATTAGGAACTGGTCAGTACTTGTAACTCAAGTGGAGTCTTGAGCTACTGACCAGAGGTCCAGGCCCCTAATTTGGCTCTGCTGTTTAACAACAATTTGTATTACTCTTGGTAGAGAGAAAAAAGGCAAGTGCAAATTTAGAATGGGACAGTATAATCAAACAATGATGTATTAATAGCTTTGTAATAAATACAGATCAAAGTGATTCTCAAAGCAGTGGTATGGAAAGCAAAATTTGCAGGTGTCTTGAGTCTTCTGCTTTATGGGCGTACTGAGCTGAATAAAAGTGATACTTCAACTTCACATATTGGACTCCTGGGTTGCATGTACATACTTTTAGTAGACAAACACAGCAAGTCCTAAGTGGGGACCTTTGTTCAGCTGACTTTAAAGTGTGGTGGAGACCAGTGAGACCATGGCAGACCTTCAAGGCCTAGCTTTCCTTCAGTAAAATAAACTGTGTACAGTAAATAGTGTTAGGTAATGCTGTGTGTTGGGCTTTGGAGGTGGAATGTTTCATTCCACCTCTTCATTTTCATTTGGAGCAAGGCTTTTGTTATTTTGCATGCTTGAATAACTCAAGCAGGCACTAACAATACTGTGGGTTTTTTTTGTTTTGTTTTGTTTTTTAATGCAAAACGGCTACTTTAGAGAAGTTGGGGTATTTTTCTATGTTCAATAGAAATGAAACATTAATTTGTTCAAGACTAAGGATTTGGTTGCATAAACCTCATCAGTACTGCTTTTAAGAACTCGGTGCTAGCCACAGGGCTTCTCTGTTGTGGATTTATAGGGCAATGATTTACTGCGTATTGTGAGACTGCAGCTTAGGAACGTTAGTTTTTCTAAGCTTACAAACAATGAAAAAGAGATGGTCACTTCAGCTTTCATTCTGGATTCTTTTAGTCTGGCCTAACAAAGGTATTTTTATAGCTATGTATGGTTGATCTGCTGCATTAAATTCATTATCTGCACTCCATATAATTGTCAAAGCAGCAAATACAACTGATGATAAACCCCTGCCTAAGGTCTGGTGTCAGAGAGCTGTAGAAGTTTTCTTGTTGCAGCCTTGCTGACCTTGAGGGAACCCAGAACAACAAACAACTTTGCTCTTTTGGCATGACAAGTCCAGCCATCCTCTTAAAGAAATGTGATGGAGGTACTGTTAATTGAGGAACATACTGTACTATTTATGCCTCGGTGGTACAAGTGTCACGTCCATCTCCACCACAAATGTTCTCTTGTGGAGACTGAGAAACTGGACAGCAATAGACTTGTTCAGGCACTGTCAGCAGTGGGGGAACTGGCATCTCACTGACCCACCTTAGGTAAATATGGTTTACTTGCAAAACAGAGGGCAACATTTCACTGTGAAATAGATCAACATACGTGCATACATCTGTTCTTTTTCATTTTATACTTTTGAAGACTTCATGTGTCACAGGAAAATGGGTTCAATTAAGTCAGGATTAGTGTGGACTGTAGTAAACTAATGCTCTTTGTTCCATCTTAGAAGTCCTCTGCACCAAGTTTTGTTGAAGTAGCACAAATGTAACTTGGAATTTTGTTTTTAAAAACTACAGTGTGTAGTGACATTATGTTCAGTCTGTCACGTAGTGCATTACCAATTTTGTCTAGAATGTTTTCTGTAGTGACAAGCAAGTTGTTTTGCCTTCTTCTTCCCCTCTTTTATGATATAGGTGTTTTCTTTGGAGATGGATCCAAGCAACCGAGTTCTGCTTTCTGTTGTATTTGAACTTGAGGAATTAGGCTTTCTTTTGGAGAAAATCTACTATTACCATACTCAGATGATCAAAACATTGGCAAAAGCTTTAACAATAGTGACTCATGTTCCATGAATTGAGACTGGGAATATAGTGCTTCTTAGGAAGCAGCTCTCTTTGATCTTCTCAGTGCTGTTTTCAGCAAGGCAAGATCCCCTGTCAGGCAGTTAAACTAGGATCTTGAAAGCAAACATCAGTAGTAATGCATAGTAAGTCTTGAAACTTCTGGTATGTAACTGAGTCTCAAAGAATCTGTGTAAGAATTTGGTTGGAATTCTGCATGTCACCACTCATTCCCTGTGTTTTTTGGTGTAGTCCAAACTTGTATTATAGGAAAGTGAAGATCTGTTGCTACTTTGATACTGCTCTAATCCCATGTTTTAGTGTGGGCTCATTACATCAAGTTTTCACTGCAGAGGTAATTCTAAATACAACCTAGGAGTCTCTTGTTCACTTCCCTGAAAATCCATTTTTCCTAATGGAAGAAATTCAGGTCCAGGTCTGTTGCTGTGGAACTTTTGTTTTGATTTGTAAAGAACTTTATGTAAAGTTTAAATGCAAAAAGCAATTTAAAAGATAACTATTGTAGTTGTAAAGTAGATCATTAGGAGTATGCATTTATAGTTTCTCAGATTTTTGTGTTGGCAACTGTTGGGAGTCTGATAACTATTTTAAGGATCACTTTGGAAGCTAAACTTCTTTAGAAAATAGTCCACTAATGCTGTTTTTAAACTCTTTTAGGGTATAAAACACGTTGATCACTTTGGCTTCATATGCCGGGAATCTGTTGAACCTGGGATAAGCCAGTATGTCTGCTATGTGTTCCAGTGTGCAAATGAGTCTCTGGTGAGTATTTACTAATGATCCTAAGCTTTCCCTCAAAGCATGTCTGAGGCACTTCCTACACCATGGGAGTCTCTGTTATTCTCCTGTGTCAGCTGAGCCTCAGTGGTCACGTCTTCTCAGGTGTGAGACCTCAGCTGTGAATATGAAAACATGCAATAGGAAATGCATACATTCTGTTCATATACATCCATATCCTGGTACTCTGCCGGTGCATGTATCAATAACAAATAGAAAAAATGCAGATGGATGAGTTCACACATGCAGACTGTGAGCATATTTGGGCTCTATATTTGATTCTAACTCTTGTATTTCTAATTGTTGAGACACTTGGTTCCCCATTAAACACGTAACTACATGTATTGAATCAGAAACAAAGCTGGTGATAAAACCTGAAAATACTTTTCAGGCCAGGGTTTAAACTACTGGCCTGATCCTGCATGTGTCTTTAGCATTTTCCCTGTAGTCTTTTTTGCTCATCAGAAGAAGAAAATAGCAGCATCTGATCAGAGAAGAAGAAAAACATAATATGTGTGGATGTGTGTAACTATAACAAGTCCATTGGATATTTGATAAAGTATGTATCAATCAACTGAAGTTCCAGGTGCCAGTGATTTAACTGATACAGGTAGCTTAATAATATGAGATGCATACAGGAAATAATTTTGGCTACTACATTTTTATTTTAAAGCTCTGACACTTTTAAAAGAAGTTGGTTTCTGTTCTGAAACATGTTTGTTCCTGATGGCTGTGCTGACAGCTGCTAACTCCTTCTCTAACCTTAAAAATCACTAGCTAGCTGAAAATGTAATTTGTTAATCCACTGACTAGCTTGAGATTGAATAGATTTATGTCAGTAAAACTTCAAGCAGCCAACAGCCCTAGGTGTACAACGGTACCTGAGGCTGCATTTTTATCAAAATGGGAGCTTGTTATGAAATCAGTTCTATCTTTTGAAGCAATAAAATGTTACATCTGACCTGTTGATAAGTCTGACCACACAGAATTCAAAGACTTAAAATGTGATGTATAAAGTAACCACTTATTATGAACCTCTTTACATGTACTGGTTTGTGTGAGTATGCCCACGTTGCAATATGAAATTAACATTCCTGAGCTACTTTCAGATGCAGTCACTTGGACCTCGGTGACAGTTTGTGTGTGGCACGGCAGAGCTAGCTGTGCAACCTAATGCCTTCTGGATTCTGTGCTGCCAGGCAGGCTGTGTTGGTACTCTTCTGTATATTTGCTCTAAAGCTAGCTACATTCTGTGCTACATTCAGTTCTCGTAATTTTAGTGTAGTCATAATCCATATGCTTAGTGCTGTTCTGTGGATCTTCCATTTGGGAAGCATCGTTGCCAGTTTTAAAAAATTACCAGTCTGTGTTGCAAGATAGATATTCGCTGTTCAAGGCCCTGCTTTGCTGCTAAGAAGAGAGAGCACTCAGAAATTACTGGTAGTGGCTAAAACTGTGGGTTTTAATAAATAAATAAACCCCAAACATATTGGGACACCAACTAATTCAAGCTTTCATGTGCAGAGGCCCTTTTTTTCTATTTTTTTTTGTTTTGTTCTGTTTCTTTTCCCAAGTGACAGACGCTCAATAAAGTCTGTGTGTTTCCAGTGTTAGACTTCATGGTTTTGGTCTCAAATATTTCAGCTTTTTTCTTCCTGCTTATGAAAAAGGCAACAGATAAGAGCAAGGACCTTATTCTGAAGCAGAATGCTAATTTCTTTCCTCCGATTGTTGTCAAGCTGTTGCCTCCTCCTTTCCATGCTAATGCCAACATTCAAGTAATTAGCTTTTTAATAAGCATTGTATTCCCCTAAAATACAGACAGGCAAACTCCAGGTGCTTTGTATATAAGATCTGGGAGTGTATTTGAATTAGTGCAAAGAAATGCTGTCACCTCGACCTTTCTTAGACAAAAGTTGAGCTTCTACAGTGCTGGTGTGTGGGAACGTAGCACTGCTGTATTTGTGGTAGGAGCAGAGGAAAGATCAGGGCAGACCGCAAGGCTGGCTGGCGGTACTTAAAGATAAGCTGGTGGTTGTAATGAAGCTGGTAGCCAGTCTAGTAGCCTGGAGAAAAGTGAACTGTCGTGGGAAGCTTTTGTCTTCCAGCGGGATGGGTCTGTGTGGGGTTTTTGTTCTAAAATGGTACAGCAGTGGGAGGAAAATCGTTGATGGGGAGCGCGTGCAGTTTACAGGAGAAACCTGAAGCTAAGGAAAAGGAAATTTAATGCTTTTTATTTAGCCGGCATATATTCCAGCCAAAAATTCCCACTTGCGGCTTCTTAAAGCAGCGGCTGCCTGCCCGGTAAGCTTTGAGTAGTTGCAGTTAGATATTCAAAATTACACTCTCTGAAGTAAGAACAACTCAAAGATGGTGAGCATTCACAGAAAAGGCAGAAAAGCTGGGAATACAACCTTGATCTCTTTAGAAGACAGCAAACAGGATTTTTTTTTGATTGTAAAACACCTGTCTGTGGTGTGATTTATAAATTTGATTTGATGTATATGGCATGAATTTTTGTTTATATACTGTCTTTTGCCTTCTTCCCCTTTAGGTTGATGAGGTAATGCTTACCCTGAAACAAGCCTTTAGCACTGCTGCAGCTCTGCAAAATGCCAAGACGCAGATTAAACTGTGTGAGGCCTGCCCTATGCATTCATTGCACAAACTCTGTGAAAGAATTGAAGGTAGCAGCTGAGTTTATTTTCTAATTGTATTTTTCTGATTATTCTAGAGTAATTTTACTGTATGTGTTAATTTTAATTATGTCAACCACGCGCTTTCAACTTAAACAGTGAAAGAACAGAGGGAAAAGTATCTCAATCAGCAGTTCTTACCGTCACTTTGCACTCTGTAATCATGTAGGTGACAGCAGTAATGATATTGCAACTGAACATAGTATAGCTTGTGTTATAAATACATACTCTGTCATCGTCATACCTCTCTTAAATGTTAAGCAGAGCGGAAAAACCCACCAGTTTACCTTCTGTCTTTTTTTTTTTCTTCCCCCTGAAGATGCATGCTTGCAAAATGGGTCATAAAAAGGCAGTTGTGATCAAAAAGGGGGTTGCTTTCTCATGTTTTTTTTTGTTTTGGGATTATTTTTTCCTTCTTTGCATTTATTCTCTTACACACTTCAAAACCTTGTTTTATTATGGGAAATAAATGATGAAGTTAGGAGATTAACATCTAATGCAGAAAGCTAAGGCAACTACCTGGCTTCAAATATGAATACACAAAGCTTTGAAGTTTCTCTGGAAGTGATGCATGCCAGAACATGTGCAAAAAAGTCTTACACGGTAAAATTTTTAAAAAAACAGTTATAGTAGCAGGATTCTATTTTTATAGTCACTCCACTATGTCTCCTTGTTGTATGCCAAAACCCCAGATATATTGCCACTAGTCTTGTTATCTTCTGGTCTGGTGATGGTGGTGCTGATAACTGCCAGTTCTCCCATTGATTAAAAGTCACTGTTGCTACTTACCTCCCTCTGGTGGATGAACAGCAAATTATAAAATCTTAGTGGAGGGAAATTCTGTTAGATTGTGACTGGTATTTTCTGGGTTTACAACAGATACTCAGAAGTGATAAAGCTTAACTGGGAAAGTCTTCTGTCAATGAAAAACTGTAGAGGCTGCTGTATAAGGCAGTGTAAATACCTTGAATACAGGTACTTACAAGCCTGAGATAAGTATCCAGTATCAAAATAAAATCTTTTCTAGGGTAACGAGTACCACAATAGTAGTTTCATAAACTTGTTCTTAGTGACTGAAAGATTTATTTTAATGTCCCTTTCTTTTTATCTATCTGCTTTGTTTAAAGTCTAAAAGTTTATTATAATGAAATCCCCCAGGGCTTCATGACTTTGGAAAATCTTGATCTGTTCTGATTGCAGTTCTCTATGAACGATCTCTGCCTTGGATGGAAAAAAACGTATATCTTCATCTGAATTGGGGGGGAGGGTTGTTTTCCCCACAGTTTTTGCAGCTTCCTGGAATAAGATCTGTGAGGAAATATGCACTTTATCAAACATCAGAATTTTTTTCCTTTATTCTTATGGCCTTTATGCTGCTCTTGCTTTTAAAAGTGTCTTCAGTTCTCTGGTATGGCCTATACCCTGCCCTTTCCTTGTGTAGAAACGCATCTAAGCTTTTCAACTAAACGCATCTGAAAACTTCTGAGTATTTTAGGCATTGGGTATCTTTCCAGTTCCATCCCTGATCTGTTCCCCTCTTCTTCCTCTCCCGTACAGTTGTCAGGCTTCCATCCTAGTGATCTCTTGGTACTAGGACAGAAGACACCACTAGGATAGGGAGCACAACCTTTTCCGCAGGAGCCAGCCATTTGGCTGCTGCTAGTTCTGTTCTTATTGCTAAAGAAAGGAGACAAAACCATGTGGGTCATTTTGCAAAACCTGAAGTGTTTTGTGTCACGCGTACTGCAAATACACAAGTTTAACGTATGACAGTTGTGTAAACTCAAATGCAGGTTTATATCTTCTATTATCATTTTTTCAAAGGTTTTTGAGAGATCATTTGAGAATCTAGAAGCTTTAATGTTTCTTTCCTTTCTCAGGACTCTATCCGCCAAGAGCCAAACTTGTAATTCAGAGGCATCTGTCGTCACTAACCGACAATGAGCAAGCGGACATTTTTGAACGTGTTCAGGTAATATGTTAGATGCTGTTGTTTCAAATTTGAAAAGACCATGATAAAATGGACTAGTCATTTTTTATTTTGATTATGTTTGTTTTGTCATGTAATTAATCTAGAATTTAGTATTGTTCCACCAAGCATCACACTGAAATAGCACGCTCCAACCTCAGGTGTGATACACTGCTGTCAGAAAAGTTTTTGGTTCCCAGGTCTGCTGAGATGTTCTCTGTTCATACCCAGAGTATTTTTTTTTTTTTCTGAGCTTAGTTCTTCATCTGTAAACGCATCTCCCTACTTGAAAGCAATGTGAGAATGAGTTGAGAGCAGGTGAGATATGCAGGTATTGGAGGTGATTGGGATTTGCAGAAGCTCTCTTTTGACTTACTCTGAGGCAAGAGGTGCAAGCAAGTGTACTCAGGCAGACGAAGTACACAGTAATTTAGGCTTCCAAAGGCTGTGCTCCTCTCTACCTGCCTGAAGAAGGGAATGCTTATTTGGTTTTTGTGGGTTCCTTGTTCCATTTACAAGGCTATACAATGGCAGACAACCTTAGGAAACAAAATGCGTGGGTGTAAGGCTCCCTCCTCCACAGCCTGTAATATTCTCCATATGGAAAACTTTGGTCTGTTTTGCTCAGAAGCATGAAGGCACACAAACAGTAGTGCAATTTGATACACTAATAGTGCACTCTGGCATCTGGCATATCAATATATTAACTTTAAAGAATACACACATACGGAAGGGAAGATAAGCAAATCATGACTTGAAAGACCACTTTTTTTTTTTTCTTTTCTTCACTGTTACTGACAGAAAATGAAGCCTGACAATGACCAGGAAGAAAATGAACTTGTGATCTTACATCTACGCCAACTTTGTGAAACTAAGCAGAAAACACACGTTCACATTGGTGAAGGACCATCGGTAAGGCTTATTTTTGTGTTATTCCTCTTCTTCCTCCCACCTTATTCAAATACAACCTTGAATACTAGTAGGGCTGCCGCTAGAGTTCATCAAGGGGTAGCTGAAGCTGGATATCGTAATTAAGAGAGGACTGTGAAATAGAAGAAATTTGAATTGTTTTACAGTGGCGTGCTTGGGAATTTTTTTGAGTTTGTGGGGTAGGAAGGCAGGGAAGAAAGACAACCAATTTTTTTTTACGTCTGTATTTCTTTACAGTGTGAGGTTACCTTTTCGGTCCTTTTCCTTCGTCCCTGATCCCCACTCCCAAACAGTCACTTCTAGGGGGAATAGGGATGAAGACGGCATTGGTTTTTAGTTTAAACTACAAATTTACCTAGCAAAGGAATGGGTAACAGTATTGTTAAGTTGATAAGCTTTTACAAAATAGTCTTTAGGGATGAAATGTGCCTTTAACTGTGGGGGGTTTGTGGGTTTGTTTTTTGGGGGGCTGTGGGGTTTTTTGTTTTGGTTTTGTTTGTGGGTTGGGTTTTTTGTTGGTTTTTTTTTTTTTAAATAAAGGCCAGGGTATGTTGTTTATTATGTGACTTGGTTCAGCTCTAGTCTTTGGAGGTCTGCAATTGCAAAAAGAGTTGCCAAAGCTGAATTGTGTCCTTGCTCGTTTCAACAGACCATTTCTAACAGCGCGATTCCGGAAAGCACCACCAGTGGTGGCAGGTTTAAACTTGACATTCTGAAAAACAAGGCCAAGAAATCCTTGACTAGCTCTCTGGAAAATATCTTCTCGAGGGTAAGATTAACAACTCATTGTCAGCAGCTCTCCCAGATATCCTTGACAGTAAAGACTTATCAGATTTTTTTTTGTTGTTGCTGTTTTTTGGCCTTCATTAAATACTTAATGAAGTGATAATCCTGTTGTGAAATCTGAGGGTTATAGCTGGGTTGATTGTAACTTAACTGCGCTAGAAAGTTTATGGTAAGGCCACGCATACAGAGGGAAGTCCGTGGTAAGGCCACACAAACAGAGGCAACTTTTTCTGAGCAATGAAGGTTCACTGTAGGTGGCAGGTGAGTTAGGTGAGCGTTATCAGATGTGTTGCTTCAAAATAAAAAAAACAAAGTTAGGATGATCCCATGAAGAGACATGTTAGCTTTTTTTTTTTTTGAAAGTGTGACTACGTATGTCTGCATAAACTGGAAATCTTTCTGTTCTGAGAAGTAATGCCTTACCCCTCATAGCTAAAATTACTCATATTGGTCACTAAGAATCTTTAGAAAGTAGTAACAAAGTTGTCCTTTTGCAGAGGAAAAAAAAAAGGCAATAGATTTTTTTTTTTTTTAAAACTGAGTTGTTCTTCATTTCAGTATTGCTAGCTAGGTATGATGTTGGATTATAAATAATTATTCATAAAATTTATAAAATTATAAATAATTACTGGAACTCTCTTATATTAAATAACCTTTTAAAGAGGTCTGAGGTGCAAGTATTGCTTAGTGTCCCCTGCTCAGTAAGGAGAGTCCCAAAAGCAGAGAAGTGGCATATAGAAGAGTAACTGAAGAAGGCTGGGTGCCTGGGATCCAGTGTGTTGCTACAGAGAACACATGATGTGCTGTGAATACTGGATGGCAAGGTCTAAATATAATTCGGAATTAAGTGAAATTAAGTTCCTTCTGCTAATAATTTTAAAAGTGCCATGCTAAATCAAGGCCTAAGTTGCCCTTGTCCTGCAGCTTATGTGGGTATGTCATAAAGCAACCTGCAAACATTTTATGCCATAGATGTTCCCTATAAAGGAGGCAAAATATTATTTGCCAAGGAGGATCCTTAGAACTGTTTGCACTTAAGCTTAGACATGAATTTGACCTAGGACTGAAGCTAGCATTACAACTCTCCTGGTCAAATCTGGCCTACGTTGTTCAGCAAGTTTTACACGCTGGGGTCTTGGTCTGAAGAGAGGGAGGGAGCACAAAAGAGAGCAATGACAGTCAGAAGATCTGGATAATTTCAGTGGTCTGGAATATCATCAAATGGTGACAGCTACAGTCATGCCTGCGCTGAGTCCGATTTCTTTTCCACATCTAAAGCACATGTGACTGGAAAGTGATTTAGCTGTGACAGTGGGTCACTAACCTCGCGGTGGTTGTGGAACAGGCCTGCGCCTCTGGGAATAACACAGTGAAGCAGCCCTGCCGTATACGGACATAGCAGCACTCTGATCGTGTCAAGGAGAAATGATTTAGATGAAATGCACTTCTTAAGTTGAAGGGTCCCTGAAGGGAAATTGCTTATGTATTGTTGTTGTTTATACAGAATGTTCCTTCTCACCAGAGCCACTGTGACATGCTTCATGTTATAGTGTAAGGATCTACACAGTCCATGACTGAGTTCAAGAGAAGTGGACACC
>KZ509387.1:17788-30973 GCA_002844005.1 Limosa lapponica baueri | reverse complement strand
CTCTCTAAAACCATATTTCAACCTCAAGCAAGAGGTCAACAAACCATACTTTATCTGTCACTGACTTTGATAAATGGAGAGTTGCCTCCATATTCTTTCTTTGCCCTGAAAATCAAGGGAAAAGCCACAAAACTACTTGGAGAAAGCTTGGTTGGCATTGGTTAAGAGAGATACAGGGCACTCAGCTGAAAAGCAATTTGAAATTTCTTGTTATTCACCAAGACTTTGTCAGATGATTCCAGGTAATTATAAATTCACTAAATGCTGATCTTTTTTTGTTACCCTGACATAACTGTTCACTGGCATGTGATTCAGAAATACTCCACACAGTTTCCAATGATGTGCTGCTGAGACAAGTTTTAAGGCCAAGATTAACTGTATTTCCTTGGAAAAAAACTACAGTATAACTATTTTAGACAAGATGAGTAAAACTATTTACTCTGAGGGTGGTGAGACACTGGAACAGGTTGTCCAGAGAAGTTGTTGAGGCCCCATCCCTCGAAGTGTTCAAGGGCAGGTTGGATGGGGCTTTGAGCAACCTGGTTTAGTGGAAGGTGTTCCTGCCCAGGGCAGGGGGGCTGGAACAAGAGGATCTTTAAGGTCCTTTCCAACCCAAACCGTTCTATGATTCTATGATCACTCATTAGGCCAGCCTCTCTGGACCATGTTGGCAATGCAGTTATGTGGAACATACCCTTCTGTGGGGCATTTTTGATCTCATACAAATATACTTCCATTCAAAGCTGGGATTTCTACAGGTGACTATTTAGGGATTCACATATAACTATCCACATATAACTCTTTAGACAAAGCTGTTTGACTTAATAATTTTTTGTCCCATAGCACAAATAGATTCTATCATGCACTGGGAGACATGGGCCCAGTTGCCAGAACTTTTCCATGCAAAATTCCTAATCTTCAGGAAAAGACGCAGGACTCCTAAACCATTTGAGCAGCATTTTCCAAATGAAGGGTAAGAGTTTCCGAGCATAGTCAGGAGGAAGGCAGTTACTGACCCACCCTCAACTGAAAGGGGAGGGGCAGAGGAGGGAAGTATTGCTTCACAGAACCCCCTCTCTACAAACAGGCTTATGTCTCCCCTCTGAAAAAGTCCCAGGAGGCACAGACATTTATAACGATGCCATGGGGGGCTCTAACTGGCAGTGCTCAAAGTGCACTTAAAACAATTTTGAAAGTACAAGCCATGAAATTATTAATTTTTGGACATTTAAATCACAAAAAATAAAAACCAAATTCCCCTATCGAGTGCTCCTGTAAGACATAATTGCATTTTCACTGCCTGTTGTATCATTCATCTGTGCAGCATTCAGCCAGAATATTAACTGCAACACAAATTAGAATATGGGCCAGACTGTGTTAGTTTTTCACTCCATTTATTCAGTGTATGCACTGGAATTCAATACTGACAGAAAAGAGTCCAGAAAACTTGACTGTGATTGAATGAGTGGACAGAACATTAACAATTATGATTTTTTTTTAAATGGAAATGCTGGTCTCTGGGGTAGTTGAGGACAAGGTTTGGGTTTCTTTTAGATTTTTTTTTTTAAGGCCAAGAAGTAACATACTGAGAAATCTCTGTGTACTTTTTTCATTTTCTCAGTTTCTTTTCAGATTTCTGTCCTGACGGATTTACAGTAAATCCACTGGGCAACTCAGTGTACTTAAGAGAAAGAAAGAAAATTTTTAGGGTCTTCTCATCCCTTGGGTAGACCGGGGATTTCAGGGACACCGATGATGAACTGCTAGAATAAAGGGTTTCCCAAAAAAGAAGAGGTGTTTTTTCGGTCAATGTGGATACCAAACATGAAAGGAATTCAGAAGGCCGTCTTTCTGGGTGGAAGATAAGGAAACACGTCTTTAGCCTTCAATAAATGGGCCAAGACAAGACGAAAACTTGATACAAGTTTTGCTGAAAGGACTCCTGGATCCGCATTGTCACTTTCTGTTTTCTGAACACACCGAGCAATTACCATAAGTCATCCACCACATAAAAAGCCAAGTAAAACACCTTATCTGACATCTCTTCAGCTTCTACAAACTTAATAAAATCTAGTTAGTGCCTCTTTTACCCATTCTGCTCAGAGATTTCCCATTGTTTGTTTCTGAACAACAGGTTAGTGACATTACGTTCTTCATAAATAATAGTTTCCGAGGTCACCATACGATAAATTACAGCAGTTTAACAATGTTTCAGAGTTAAAGAAAGGATAGGAAGAGCCTCATAAGCATACAGAAAAATTTGTGTCTTGGAGAAAACATTGAAAAACCCAGTTAAAGGCTGTGGGTTTTTCCCCTTGCTTTTTCATAGCATGTGAATGCAAGAGAATTCAGTTCAAGAGAAACTGAAGTTAGAAACTAAAATGCCATCATTGCAAAGAGCACAGAGTCCTAAAATCTGCAATACGTAAAATCAGCATTCAGCAACTCTTCTCTCACAGGCTGGTAGATAGTTAAATACATAAACTATGTCAGAGACTCCAGATTATTAAGAATTACAACCCGAAGAAAGACTCGGCCTTATATCACAAAGCCGGCACTGAGAAAAAAAATGTACTGACTTGCTATATGCATACTGGACAAAAATACCATACATTTAATCTCTGAAAACAAATGGAGATCAAAATCAGATACAAGTTTAGGGAGGAAATGTTAATTTCCCATTCATTGCAATGCTGTCACTAGCTTTATAGATTGACCTAAGCCCAACTTCCTGGCATTACAAATACAGACCAAACCAGAGATATTCTCAAATAATAAAACCTGGTTTACTTTGCCTTCTCCTCCTGAGCCCAGTGATCCGTATTAGGAATAAACTCCATATACTCACAGGGGGAATGAGGGGAAATCCTTCCATTTTGCAAGCTTGCAACATTCAGAATAATTGACTTGAAAAAAATCACATGAAACAAAAAAAAAAGAAAAAAAAAAAGTGAAAAAAGTGAGATCCTTGGACTCCGTGGAGTCCTTTTTGCAGTGATGGATCTCAGGATAGGAGAAGGACCCTAACAAGTTTTCATAGTTTGCCCTAATAGGTTCTGAGGTGAACTTCTTCCCGAGTTGTATGTGAAGTTCCTGATTTTATCAAATGTCTGTAGAAGGGAGATAGCCCTTGGGTCTATCAGTGCGCTGTGACATCACAGCTTTTAGCCAGTTTGCATAAATCTCATTTCAGGGAGCTGCGGCGCTGTAACAGGAAGTCTGCCCTGAGCCAGATCTGCCATGGGCAGGTGCTTACTGTATAATCAGCAGCCCAGAGCCTGGGCCAGCTACCAATAAACAAGCACATGGGTGCAGGGCTCTGTGGAAGACTATGTGCTTCCCACTGTAGATGAACCATAACGATGGTGCTGTTCTCTGGTTCAGTGACATATCATAGAGACACGGTGCTGCCGACTTCTGTGAGGACAGTGTGGTGGCGTAGACTTGCTTTAATAATAGTCCTGTGTTGGAATTAGGTGGCAATACTTTGCAGAAAGGAAAAAAAAATAGTATGCAGTTTCAACTATACAGGTTTCTACCAAACACTTAAGTTAAGCCCATGAGACTTTCTTCATAAACTTCTCAATAGAGCAAAATGATTCAGTGAAAGATATTTAGTCCTCTTATTTGTTTCTTATCATTTCTTTTCTAGCTCCTGCAAGGAGAAAGCAAGTGGACAAAAGGAGAAAGTGCGACATGTCCCATGCAGTGATGACTTCTCTCAAATCCTGAGTGCCTTTAGCAGTGAGTAGAGAACAAGATCTGTAGACTTGTATCTAAACAGTCAGGTGCTGAAATTTCTTGTAGAGGTTTTGCTTCAGCTCTTCTCACGTGCTATTCTCCCCTTTCTTTATCCCACTCTTTCACCTGCATTTGGCTGCACTGAACAAATGCCCGTCATACTGAGGTTCAGGCAGGGGCAAGGGTGAGTAGGCCTTGCTACAAGGGGAGTACGCTCTCATTCTGCAAAATGCCTTATTGCTTTGCAGTTGGTTACTAATGTCTTGGAAAAGTGAAGTTTCTTTGTCTGGGTTGTTCCCTTTCAATCTATGCCCTTGTGCCACAGGTTCTGCTTTTGAAAGTAGCCTGTTCACCACTCACCTGGGTCTATGTGTGAGGGGGAATTTCAGCCACTACAGACTTCCTCCCTCATACACTGGTAAAACCAGAGGCCACTCACAAGTTCCTCTCGTTCCGCACCCTAAGGAACTCAACAAGCAAACCATATTAGCAGTGGGATAAGATCAAGAACATGATGGGGGATTAACTCTTGAAGCCCCAAACTGCA
The DNA here is from genome assembly GCA_002844005.1 of Limosa lapponica baueri. Taxonomy (NCBI): domain Eukaryota; kingdom Metazoa; phylum Chordata; class Aves; order Charadriiformes; family Scolopacidae; genus Limosa; species Limosa lapponica. The sequence continues at coordinate 26,685 of KZ509387.1, read as the reverse complement.
TTTCACCAGCATCAGTTGATACATAAGCATTTCATTCTTAAGCAAGCTGCTAAACAGTCCACTTCTGTCTCTGGGATGGTTCTAAAGTTTCCCCTTGGAAACCAGCCTGGAAGTGATCAGAAACACCTGGGGGAAAAGGAGAGAAGCAAAGTACAGTCCCATGGTCAAATCCAGTGTAAACAGAGGAGAATGGAGTGAACAACGGCATATACAAATCTTAAAGTGGGTAATTGGATTATAGGTGATAAAAGTAATTGTGGAAACGGTGTGTCTATTAAGAAGGCTATTCAGAACAAACAAGATATGCTATCTGATTCATTGTATGCTGAAAGATAGCGTAAGCAGCTACTGGAAGGTTTAGAAATGTGATGTTTTACACAGAGAAACTTCTATTAAAGTGGAATGCAACTATATTTCATACGCTGGGGGATATTTCTGCGCTGTCTCTTAGCACAGGAAGTTGCCTAATAAGGATAGATATTTTGCACCAGCCTTAAACTGCACTTAGGGAATGCTAGATTACCAGCGTTATCAACCGTGTTTAACACAGGAGTAATCATAAGCACACCAAGGTTATCCATATAAATAGTGAAATTGATTCTCTGTGTGATGAATTAGAACCAAATAATATGCCATAAAGCTTGAGTACCAGCAGAAAGTCCAGAAGTTGAATAAGCTTCCTAGGAAGGAGAGTATCTCCATAAATGGAAATGCCAAAAGTGAAATAAAAAACTTGTTTACACTCTCCTATTTGTATAGGAACATCACTAGTAACAATCTTGCTAAAATTCAACATAGATTGCTTTCTCACTGTTGCATACAACTGGTGTTTTAGTCTGTGTTTGTAATCACAGAATCTTCTCGCTCCTAAAGGAAAGCCTACTAGAGACAATACTTTTGGCTCAGATCTTTGCAGTACCTTATTGGATGACTTACATGCAGAAAACAGGTGAAGTTATCAAATAATTGTATAGTAGAGGACCAATTTCCAGGGGTATATGATGTGAACTGCTACATGTGAAGTGTAATCTGACCTTCAAAAAGGCTTTTGAAGTAGGGTAGAGATCCTTCTCCATGATGGGAATTTGGAGAACTAGAGAAAAACCTGCTGAGTTGAAAGATTAAGTTTCTGAAAACATTTAACATTCATATTAATTTGAGCATCACCTCACTGTATGCAGTTTTTTGAAACAGCTCTTCCCCTACTTCTACCCATTTATTCTTCAAGCTATTTCTAACCACAAGCTACCAAAGTAAAAGGGTTTCAACTCGAAGCCACATCACAGAGAGGTCCCGTTACCTCAAACCTTGTTTGGTGCTTGGAAGGTAATTTTTCTCCTCACTAAAACCACATACAACATCACTCATCCTGAAGTCTTTTAATCAGAAACAAATGTTTACATAGATTCTGCTACTGAGTTTTCTTGTAACTGTAAGACAGTACCTCTAAGCAAGGGATTCCCTTGAATATTCCATATTCTTCCCAGAGCTGTTTTCCATTGAGCTTATTTTATCTCCAGGTAATATGGCTTGTGGGTCTTGTATACAATCCTTTAACATTGAATATCCATTCAGATGACATGGGGAGGATCTGCCACCTTCTCTTAAGAGATCCTATGGGTGTCTGACTATGGAACCTGTGGGGTCTGGAGCTCTAGAGCACAATCCCCTGCATTTAACTCTTCGTTATATATACTGCTACTGAGTTGAAGATATGAGTTGAAATATCTTTGTTGCGTTTTTCATAATGAGAGAGTAGGAGCCAGAAAATGGCTGCTGCAAGTTACTGGCTAAGAAGAATTTGTTGCCACTTTTTCTCATGTGGAGCTTCACCATAGGATCCTTAACAGTCTGAATGTAGACTCTACTAAAATACCTGCTCCCCTTTCCACTGTGACAGGTTGTGTCCACTGTGTCACTGATGGTCCCTTGTGATACCCACAGGTTTATTACCGCAGCTGCATAAGAACAAAGACTTTTCCTCGCTATGTGTGCATCCCCTCCTAGAGTTGATGCAGTTCCCAGTGGCAAAAAAGTGCTTTTGACAGTCCAGCTTTCATGAGTTCCTGAGTTTTATGTAATGGCATGTACAAGGGTTTTTGCCAGTGGGAAATGTGATAAAAATGTCATTAAAATATCAGAGTTTTAACTAACTTCACTATATTGGCAAAGATTTTCAAGCATAGACTACACTAAATCCATATCAAAATGAAGATAACTGTTTTCATTGGGAGGAAGAGGAGTAATTTGAGTCAGTACTAATCCAGAAAGCCTCATGGTTTAAGAACCATTATGATATGCAATCACTTACAGAAATGAAACAAACTTAACATCTCATTTCATTAGTAACTTTTAAACTGTCCATAAAGCAGAATTCAGCAAAGAAAAAAGTCACCCTGTGGCAAATTGTATGACTTCAAGATCTGTTCACATCTCAGCTACATTTTATTATTTACTGTATTTGGAAAAACTTGTTTTAGCTTTAAGGTGTGTTTAAATAGCTATAAGATTTGATGTCAGTTTTTAATGATCTTCTGCATTCTGCAGGCGACAGATTTTCTGTTTACACATTCCTGCTCACTTATAGTCATCCAATCTCTCAAAACATTTGTATCATTTCAAGCAATTAATATGGAAGAGTGCTCTAATACCATCTACTCTGGAAGCCTACATCCAGTCTACACACCCCCTACAGTCAGTAGCAACAGCAAGCAGTGTTGCCCAACATCCCTTCATAGAGTTGTGCCTTGAATCTACAGTCCAATTGAGGTTTCCCCTCCCAAAATCATATACTTCAATAGTCAAAATTAAACTATAAGGATGAGGTGCATCTGAGATATGGCTCAAAAAGAACATATCCATAGAGAAAAAAAAATGTTGCTGAAGGCTCAACAACCACCCTGTATTTTCTTTGGGGGGGTGTCACTCAGGCTGGCTCTAGTCCAAAGCCATGGACTAAAGTCCCATTTGCAGCTGGAGTCCTGAGCCACATCTGCAGTTTCATCTGAAAAGAATCCTGTTTATGTGCTCTAATACTGCTATGTGGTGCGAATTAAAGTAGAGTAAGCGAGAAGGATCAGGAGATTAATTTTCAAGTGCATTTATGATCTGAACTAAATTGCTTATCTACACCCACCACTAGAGAGAATTCTTTCCCTGGATCCCCAGTGGCCTTTGCCAAGCTGTGTCAGAAATACCTCTGCTCTATGGACTTTGATTTGGATATTTAGGCAGCAGTTCTTTCTTGAGAGTGCAGCTGTATCTAGGAAGAGGTCTTGCTCTCCTGGTGTACGTAGTACTTTCCAGAGTTGCATCTTATGAGGATTATATCTCATAGTAATCTCTCAGAATTCTGAGGAGAAAAACACTATTCACAAATAAACACATCTTTAGGTAGCCTGTGGGTTTATAACTGCACTTCCTGTTCTCGGCCACCACTTTCACAAGGACTTTGCGTCTGGAATTTTGCACAAACAGAGGAACTGAAGTACTATGAGCCAGTGCTCTTTATGCATCCTCACAGTAGACATTTGGCTGTACGAGAGGTAAAGCGTGTATGCAAGCCTTATGTCACAGTTTTATGTGTATGCATAGGACAGGTGTGTGTGGCACACTCTGTAGTATATTATCTATAGACATTTTTTTTCTTACAGAAGTAGTTATTAATAAGAAAAATTGTGTTTGTATTAATTACGTTTCATTCTTTTGTAAACTTAGACCATCTTTACTATATACGTCACAGGGAGTTAGATTCTTTAGTATTCATTTTTGCTTCCTTGCCTGTGGGTTTTTTCAGGTGCTTTGAAATCTGCAGGGTTTGATGAAAAGCTGACGTCTTTTACTGATCTTCTGGTAGAAGAAAAATAACAGTCTAGAGATAAGTAGCTCCATCTTAAGCTGTTCAGTTTTTTAGAATCACAGTTTTCTTACTGCTTGGACAAATGCTGCATCAGCCATGTAAAGACTGCGGGCCCATTGAAAGAGTTGGTAATTTTTTGCTTGGTTGCAGTTGTTTTGCTCTGTATTTTTGGTACTATACTCTTTGTAAAGTTGTTCTGCTAACAATATATGGGTTGATACTTTATTACTTCCCTCCTGTTGTTCTCACGACTGTGGTTATTGGTCTTCTAATGTTGTAATCTTTTTTTTTATACAAGCAATATTCTGTACCTCCAGTCCAGTATTTGACTGTACTGAACTGTATTTAACTCTTCTTGTTGTGCCACGTTACATCAAACATTAAACAATTACGTTATTGTATTATATTATACATTAAAGAAACAAAGACTAGGGAGGACTAGTTGTGTGAAGGGCCTTAAAAGGACTTCTAAATTTGGTTTTGATGTGGTAATTGAGAGGAATATAGTAGAGAAATATGAAAGAGAGCATTTGAACTACACTGGAGATAGGAGAGAAAGGGAAAAGAGAGTCTGAAGCCAGGAAAGCCAGGGAGAAGGAGACTGCCACAGTTGAGGCCATCAGTGGGCGAAAGTTTAGGCAACGAAAGGAAAGTGAAAAAAATTGATCTTACAGGTGTCCTGCAAGAGGAAGCTGCACATCCTTGATAAAGCCTGCTTGTGTAGGTTGGCATAGTGTCAGAGACAACACCCAAGTGACAGCGGGAGTAAGAAGAATAGCTTTGCTAAAAGAAGGAGGTAGAAGGGAAGGAAAACAGAGAGGTTTTGTTTTGGTCATGTTGTATTAGTGGTAGCAGTGAAATATTTTAAAGAATGTTACAGAAGAATAAGCTAAGAGGTACATATGTATCTCAGAAATGAGAAAAATGAAATTGTGTTCCCGTTTTAGCAGAAGAGGCCTCCACAAAGCTGACACAATTAACAGTGTGGAGAGCCTAAGGTCTCATGAGTAAGAAGATTTCAATGCAGAGACAGAGGGGTGCAGAGGAGCAGCGTGCTGTGGATGCTGAGTGCTCGTATATGGCTGAGAGACAAAAAGGGAAAGAGGAACTTAGGGTATCTTAGTTCGTAGGGCTGGATCAATTCACAATAATTCCCAGAAGGAGTTAAACATTTTCTGGGGTTAAAGTGAATCAGAATCTGTACACTGTGTGCTGGAAATTCCCTAAATGATTTCAGTGGTCATTAAGAAAAGGGAAATGGTTCTTTTCTGAGTAGGAGATGGTAGGAGACAGAGGAGTAGACACCAAAACAGAGCCACGGCTGAGTATTTATAACTTAGCTGACTCTGTCCCCAGATTGCGGGATTCCTGCCAGCTGAGAAGGGGACAGGCTTTCCCAATGGCTTCGTCTGTTGAGGGGATCTTATTAGTAACCGTTGTGACCCATTGTGGATGAGAACACAACGGGCTGAGATAGGTGCAGTTCTATTAGAAATACTGCATGCCGTGACGTACAGCATGGCCACATGTAGGTAAAGCTGCTGATAAAATGTGCTCTGCTGATAAATTGAGCTTCAGGTCTTCTGCACTCACCGTATATCCCCACTCCTATGCCCCTGAGCTTACTCAGGTTTTTTGTCTGAATAGACACAGACCTCACCTTAGCTGTTTATTTAAAATTTAATTCAAGTAATGGATTGTGTATTTTGAACAGTGACTAAATTTAACGTAGTCTACAGTTGCAGCATACTACTACCAATGTTGTTGTTTTATTTAATTCAGTAATACAGAAATTAAATTTAGGTTAACTAGTACAAATACTGTGTTTAGACCTATGTTTTCTGGTCATGATTTAGTGACTTTTCAGCTCATGGTTTGTAGGCCTCTGCAATTCCATTTCTGAGGGAATTGAGAAAAATTTTTAAAAATGTAGCCCTGTTATCAGTGGGCTTCAACTGACCGTGTAAATTGGATGTATGTTTGCACCTACATGGAAACATCTTAGAGACCTGCAAGTAAAAAAGTTTTTGAACTCTGTGACCTAGAGAAATCTCAAATTTTATTTTTTTGTATAGCTCTTCTTCTGAGTACCGTTTGCCTCCTGCCAAGATTTGCCATCATTCCCCAGTCCCTAACTGGCTGTAGGACTTCTGCTGTAGTGAGAATATAACGTGTCTGTCCCACGTTAGTTTCTCCACCAAACCAATGGCAAAGTTTGCCTTTGGAGCTGCAGGCAGAGAACAAAGGCTTCAGGAGTGCTGGTGCTGTTCATCTCACTATCCCAACCCACAGCGTTTCCTCAGTCCCACTCCTGCTCCTCCCCGTTGTTGCTTCTGCCTGCTTTCCTGGTAATCTCTCCTTGATGCTATGGCGAGACGAAGCTTTTTCCCTGTTTTATTCCTTATCATTCATGTAATCATAATCTTTCTGGACAGCACTCTACCCACCCATCCACCCTCTCTCTGGTTTTAAAGATGTCTGAGGTATTTTGGAAGATTGCTCTACAAATTAATATCTTCTTAATACTGCTTTTTGCTTCACGGCTATCATTCTGGTCATGATATCATTTTGCACGCTCAGTGCAGATTTCTGTCAACCTAGGATAACCCAGCGTTACAGGCTGCCCTGCCGTGGTTTAACCTTCCAGAGGCCATCACTCCTGTATTTGCTGTGCAGAAGTTGTTTACTACTTAATTATGGGAATGCAGTTCCACTTCTAGTTTATGCTACAGAACTGCATACATTTAGTGCAAAATTCTGCTTTGTACTGAATATTTTTGAATATGGAGAGCTTTCTGAGTGTTTTGGAATGAAAATTATGGTGGTGGGTACAGAATTTAAAGCAAATCCGGTCTGCAATTAAACACAAACCCACAGCAGTAGCTGCTGGACTGAGCTCACCATGTAGTTTCCAAACAAGCTGACAGCAGTAGGAATCGTGGTTTATAAAAAGCTGCCAGCAGTGCTGAGCTGGTGAAGAGAAAGAGGAAGCTGCAACGGGAAAGAGAAAAAAAGCACAACCAAAGGCAACTTCACTTCTCTGCCTTTACTGTTTTTAAATAGATTTGGCTCTTAAGTTGCTGTTGAGGGTGCTGTGAAGAACAGCAATAACCTCACAAACTGAGAGCCCCACAATATTTATCCCTTTCTGAACACCACCTGCAGATCATGTCCCAATTCTAAGAGACTTCTTTATGGTTTTGTGCATATATGTGAGAATCTGTGTATGTATGTAAGTTTGAATATACTCTGTGTTACCCAAACTATTGCTCAATAGCGTGCCAGTAACTACAAGTTTACTAGAACAGCTTTTGCCATTTTACTTTGCACGATATGCTGAGCTGTTCTCCTGAGATTGTTTCCTGATGTTCCCATCCACTTCAGGCTGTGGATTTCACTTGATTATTCTTCTTGTCCTATGAGAAGTGAGAGTGCTTCTCATCCTAAAAACCACCAGTAGCAGGAAATCATTTAAGGCACTATTGACTGCATTGTCTTGTACTAGGTATTAGGACTATGGGAAGGTGGTCTTGAAGAGCTCGGCTGGGGACTGGGGCACAGATTGACTCCACTTTGGGAAGGAGGTCTCGCTGGTCAGAGGTTCTCTAGCCAGAAGGCAAGCCTCCTGGGAGGTTATATCTTGGGTCTTATTACAAGTGCTAAGCCAGGTGACGCAAGGTACCTGCATCAAAGGGAGAGTGTAACTGGAAAGCTAAACCCAGAAAGCAGAGGAATAATGTGAGAAAGGCTGATGATTAAAATTAGTTGGATTAGAGGCTCTTTTATTTTGTATCACTCTGGGATCACAGCTTTGAATCTGTGTATTTCAGTTGAGACGGGTTTTGCAGAGCTAGTCAGAAGACTTCAAGAAGAAAACACCGCAGAGGGAAAAACCTTAGGAGCTCTGCAGGTTAACTGCATTTTGCGTTACACTGTATATTTAGCTCTCTGAAAGAAGGATTTAGAAGAGCATCTCTGCATGTTCATTGCTCTGAATGTGAACAAAAGAATCAAAACGGAAACCATACAAAGATGTCTGTTTCAGTAGCTGTGCTAGTCCTAGGAAGAGGGCTGCCATTGTCGGGTCCTAGAAGAATTGGGCGTGACCCTTGACGATAAACTGAGGACATGTTTAATCTGCAATCAACCTAAGTTGTTGCGGCGTGGGTTACAACACTGGCCAACCCTCCTCTGTAAGTGGGAGGCAAAAGGCAGTAACAGAATACATGAATCCCATGACTTCCCGGCAACTAGAATGCTGAGCGTAGCTGCAAAGGATTGTTTAAGCACCCACATTTTTTAATAATGCTTTCTTTCCCTTAATCATTGACATTTTAGCCCCAAACCCATTAGCACATTTGCTTGCAGGAGAGATATCAGTATATACCAAGGTGTTACAGCTCTGCTGCCAGAGCCCTTTATATTTAGCAAACAGCTATGAGTTGGTAGTGGGATCTGCAGTGCTCTCTTTTTTTTTTCTTGCTGAAACGCTAACATCAAACCTTGAAGAGAGTCAACACTAAAATTACTTCCTTTCACAAGTTACTTCTTGACGATGAAAGGATGGCCTAATGGATATGTATTCTTCCTCAGAATCTCCTTCAGAGAACATTCCCCATTTCTTTCCCTTCCCATTTTGCCTAAGGTCGGAAGAGACCGGGCTTTTCTTTATGGCCAGTATGTGTAGGCTGGAGAGAGACACTGTGTAACTCCCTTTCCATCCAACAAATACACTTAGTTCTTTTGCAGTGTGCACAAGCCTGGAATCACTCCCAGCTGCCTTTCTGCTGTCATGGAAAGAAAGTTTCTTAAATATCTTTCTGTTTATTCTCCTGATCCAATCAGTTCTTAGAAAGATCAAAACTAGATGCAGCTATTGCAGTTACTTATAAAATCGTGATTCCAAGAATAGTGAACAGATCCTCGATACCTTCATGGCCAGTCATCACCAAATGATCTAGATATGCTTTCAAAGAAACAAGGACAAATATTTCACCTTGTCCCCAAAGGACTAAATCTGGCTTGGTGTTGGGAACAT
>KZ509385.1:22302-40271 GCA_002844005.1 Limosa lapponica baueri | reverse complement strand
GGGTTTTTATATGACTTAAAATCCATATGCTTGAAGAATTTTCGAGCTGTTATTAAGGAGACTAAATAAATGAAACTTGGAGAAATCCAATGGGAATAGGAACTCCAGAATTACAACAGTCTGTTTTTAATGGCATTTGCTGGTTGCCTTTAGAAATCATTGCTGTTTTCTGTGGTGTTTTGTTCTCTGCAGATTTTGTGTATTGACTGATCTTTTCAGAGGCAACCTGCTGGGAAGTGGAAAACTGCCAGTTTTTTTAATGTATTGACTGAGATCTTTAGAGGTGGTTCAGAGTGGAAGCGGAGGAGGGAAGGGGATGTGGAGTGTGTTAATAAAATCAACTGCACTTATATTCCTTCAGAATATGTCCTCCCTATACAGGAAGAATTAAAGGATACCAGCTGTCTGTGACAGTGTGATATGTTACCTCATAAAGGCAATGGGCTTATTCATTGTGTTCTGGGATACTGATACTACTGACAGTTGAAGTAAATGTGAAGCCTTCTATATAAGTAGCTAGAAAATTATCAGCTGCGGTCATTATTGGAAAATTGATTGTCCTCAGCAGCAGCATAGAAGTTTTTGTAATGTTTTTGTATTTAATTTGAAAGATGCTGAATTTGTTTTCTACTGTCTGTATAAGAATAAAAGTAAATATAAGAATAGTCATCTTTTCATGTTGCATTTCTTCCAGTTATATTAAAAATAGTGCATCTTTTGTTCTAAAGCAAAGTACTGTTATTACCTACTTTTCCTTGTCATGAAATAAGGCAGGTAATGCTGTATTCTTATAAATTGGATAAAAAATTTTATTCTCTTCAAATGGATTACTTCTGTGAGCAACAGAGCTCACTTTGTACTGTGAGACTTGGGTTGCATCCTTCAGTTATATGTGACTTGCTCATTCAAAACTTTATTTAATGGTAGATTGATGAAATTTCAGTCCAATATGCAATAGAAATGTGTGTTGACATTTTTGTTTTATTATAATAATTTTGGTCTTGTTCTTTCTCAATTTGAGTTTTTATTTATTTTTTTCCCTGGTATCTGAAAGAGTGGTGCAGTTTTTCTTATAGCGTCAGTCTATACGTGTAACAAATGCAGGGTCAGTGCACTCTTGCAGCTGGATTTCGTAAGCCAATAAGGAGTGAATGGCCTTTGTTGGGACTACAACCTCTGTGTCTGTCTGTGTGGATGTGAAGCCAACTTAAAATTGATATTAATTCTGAATAGTCACTCTTTATGATTTAAAAAATCAGCGTTGAAAACATTTATTTGGTGAAGAAGATACAAAGCTATCTGTTCAATTCATGTATTCACATTGCCGAACACCTATGTGAAGTGAAATAAACCAAAAAGAAAAACTCAGGCCTCAGTTTTCCATTATTATAAAGGAAGAGATATTGCAGTGTCTTAATAGCAGATTGTCTCTACATGTAAGATGCAGAACCATTCTACTGCACCTTTTAGCTCAGATAGGATAAGACCTATTTTGTTCTCATTAGATTTATAATCCCAGAATTACTTTCAGCACAGATTGCTTAATGGAACGAAATTATGCCTACATTAGATAATATAGTAGATTTTTATAAAATTGAAGATGTGAATACGACCAAACTTGAATATATATCTCTCAGAGCCTTTTAAATTATCAATTAACTCTTGGCTTCAGTAATATAAAACGGATATTAAAATGTAGTTTAGTGATTAATCCTTGAGCTTTTCTCTGCTCTTATACAAGGTTTTTTTAGTAAAGTTGCAGTCCTAATTCTTTGTAAAAAAACATTGTACATCTGTTGCTCAGAGTAGGCAGGATATTGAAATTCCAAATAGATAAATTTCTTCTGCATTATGATAGACATTTAAACATTTTTGGTCATCAGGCGTGGGTATTATATGGTCTTAATATTTACCATCTTATTTTATGAGATACTTATTACGATATTGCAATTTCTTTAAATATTGATAGAGTCTTGGAAACTGGAGAGGTGAACCCAATCTTGGATGGGTTGTTTAGCTACAAGGATGTTTTAGAGGACAATTTTCTACATGCAGAATTGTGGTTCTCAGTTTGTGTCTGTGTCACTGTTTTACTGCTGTAGGTCAGCAATAAAAAGCAGAAAGAGGCAAAGGTGAAAATTCTCTTATCCTGTGGAAATATAATTGTGTGGTGGCCTTGTCTGGTTCTATGTGTTAATCTGTGCAACTATTAGGAAGGGAGGTACATTATCGTATGCTAATGTGGAAGAGACTTATTTTTTGCTCCAATGGCACATCATGTCTCTAGGATGTCATTTAATCCCAATTGTTCCCAGTCTGTAATTCTGTTGTAGCCATGGTTGGTGGAGAAAAAGCTACTTGGCACATGGTGGTCTTACTGTGCAGCATCAGTATATGACCTATTGAAAGAACAGCTTGCAGGTGTATTGCTGTAAGAAAACAGAATTGCTTCATGACAGAAAAAAAGGAGAAATAATATTTGTCTATTTGGGTTATACTGCTTCAGTGTGGTGCATGAAACCATGTTACTTTGTCACTTGGAGCCTAAGTCTCAGTGAGAGAACATATGAGATTCAATATGTGCTGGCTTTTAACCAAATTTTAAAATATGATAGAAACTTGCAATTTTAACATTTTATTATACTTAATGTTGCAGGAAAGCTTAGTCTTTGTAGTCTCACTAGTTCACTGATACATGTTGTTTGGCTGATACTAAATTTATCTTAAGGCATACCAATAAAGTCTGCAGAGGTCCTAATCAACGTTTAACCTGATCCTCAAAGCCATGTGTAACCTAACACGTAAAGCTGTTGTTGAAGTAATGTGGGTTTTTTTGCTGATTGACTTGATATAGATTTTCTTATTCTAGGGAAGTGAGTTTTTTATCTTATCTAGGGAATTACTGGGAGATGCAATATGGATTTGGTGATGACATTCATTAATAACTTGCTATCTACTATTAAGCTTAGTGTTGCTTATATGTTATAAGACCGCTGAAACAATACTCTTACGTTTAGTGTTGTGAGTATGTGTGAGTCCAAAGGCATCATTTTGCACACAGTGTTTCCTCCATACTGGCAACATTCATGCTGTGTTCAGACTTTACACGTTCTTGTTGAAGGTAAGTGGTATTCAAAGAAGAGGTTGTCTTTTCTCCAAAATTATATTGGTGTAGTGATTTTTAAAAAGGGAAAAAAAGCCCTGGGATCTTTCCTATTTTGCAATCTTTGTGTGAAATATTTGACGCCTTCCTTGAATTATTTGCATTGGTGAAAAGCCTGTGTCACAACTGAAGGATGCAGCCAGATAAGGAGCGAGAGTGAGAGTTGTTGGCACTGCTCTGATCCTTGGAGGTCTGTGATATTACTCTTTTAAGGCTTGTCATAGGCCAAACTGGTTTGTCTGGCACTGTTTAGATATGTCCAAATCACTTCTCAGAATGCAGTATCTGAAGAATATTTAACCTGTGTTCTTTTATACCGTTCACAGGAGTAAGCCTGCTACAAGATCTCGCATGAATGTAATGTAAAGCTTTATGACTGTAGCTCTACTGTGATTACCTTTATAAAAGAGGAATTACAAGCCTCTAAGTTCTACTGAATTCCCTTGTTAACAGCCCCCATATAGTACAAAGCTTATTATACCTAAGGGAAAACTAATATAAATGATATTGTAGTTTGCCATTAACGGGAGGGTGACAGTTTTACTCGCAGTATTAGTTTCAGGTTAAAATCCTGGAGAGCAAAATATATCATGTGCATTTGACTATAATTAACCCCTTATGTCTTCCTCCCGTAGTCATGTCACTTAACAAAGCTTTGTTTGCAGTGGCTCAGTAACACAGCATGTGCTCCTACACATGCAAAGACCACTTTAGTGATTCCCTTCTGCTAGAGGCTGGTTGTACCACAGGGTAACTTGCAGGATTAATTAGTCACTCTCTGAGTTTCTTACTGCTGTTGCAATGCTAAGACAGGACACAATTCTGCATTCCCAGAGTCTGTTACTACCTTCTGCTTTGAATTCTGTTTTTATGTAAATACTTATTGCCGGTTGCTTGTTTTGTTCAGTATAACATGGGCACAGATAGGACAGTAAATGTTGTTTTTCAGGAGGAAGAATAACGTTAGTAAAGTTGGATGAAACTGAACATTAGTCATGTTATAGTTGGCACAGAGTTTGTTATGTTTATCTCTTATATCCACAGCACTTAGCTGTAGCATCGAACTGTGTCCTGTGCTGGCCTAATGTTGAGGAGGAGGGTATGTCCCTTGGTCCTTCAGTCAATTAGAATTCTTCACCCCTTGCCTCTTACTGGTGAGGGGTTGCAGAAAGGTGACCCTGCACAGATGGTCCTGTAGAGACCAGTGCTTAAGAGAGGCGTGTGGCTGGATACTTTGCTGAGTTTCCACCAGGCTGTTTTTTGGATGTTGTAAAATAAAGGTCCTGGCTGGATCTAACATGTCGCTCGCTTGTTACCATTAGCAAGGAGTGTCTGAAATCTAGAATAGTAACTGTTCTTACTGGATTTATGGCAAAGGGAGAATTAATGTTTGTGACTCAGCATCTTGCAGCTTATGTTGTTGGAAGTGAAATTGCTTGAATAATCTTTTAACTGCAGATCAATTACTTAGCTCAAATGATGGCTGCCTGCACGGTGACTGTTACACTATGAACAGACCTGTGCTGTAAGTCTCAGTGCATTGTAAAATATACTAGATACTTTGTAAGTCAAAGTCAGTCAGTGTTAAGAAAGCTAAGAAGTGGGAAGAAGAATTGGAAGTGGGGAACAAATTAAAATAAGTGAATTGGATAAATAAGAAAGAAGTTTTACTGTTCTTTCCAACTTACTTCGTAGAAGTATAAAATGCATGATTGTATTACCATGCACAGTGGTAAAATACTTCCCTGAATGCTCCGTTTATATGTTTTTCTTGCATGTTTTGCACCATTCTGTAGATTAGATATGTAAGGAAATTTGTTTTCTTTAAGATTTGCATTTGCTATAAACTTGTGCACCCATATTTGCTGAATTGGATCTGTAAGAGACATTGATTAATGGAACAGCAGACTGCAAGAGCAATACAAAAATCACAACGATGTTTTGAGAAATTTATTTCCATATTGTTTTTCAGTGTTGGAAACTTGCACAATTCACATGCAGTTCAACTGGAAAGTCAAAATATTACTGCATGGTTGGATTAAAAAAAGTAACTAAGGAACAGGGTGCAGTTAGACTAATTTAAATTATTTCTATTTAAGATTTTTTTTTTATTGCTTAAGAAACCATACCCACTATGAAAACTAGTTGCATCTACATGTGTTTTTTCCTATTGATTTTAATATTAGTTTGGAGATAACTCTACTTCATTTTGAAATTAAGAGAAATGTCTGAAATAAAAAAATACTCACAAATCAGAGATACCATTGAGGGAGCTGGTAAAGTAAAGCTGTACACTGGAACCGCATTTACCTGTCACCTGCTCAGATTCTCCTGGTCAGCAGGGCCTAGACAAAATCTATAACTATTTTGTGACTAGTCTGTCTAGACCAGATGAGATGCTAACCCTCCCTTCTGCAGCAGCAGTAGTACGATAAATATGCGTGGGATATTCCAGGACATGTAATCTTTTTTCAGTCTAAAAGATTAAATCCTGTGTGGGGAATGGTGTACTTTATTTAAAGAGCTATTACTACAGCCTCTGTCATCTACTGTAGTCAAAAGGAATAATTGATTCCTTTTCTCCTGGTGTGAATCTTGCTATTCAGAATGATATTTTCAGAATTTTCATAATACAAATTCTGAATTGCTTCATCGTTACGCTTAAAAGATGATAACTGCACCTCGGCTGTCTAAGAAAGGTCACAGAGACTTGGATCACAAATTTCTTTTCACTTCTCTTCCCCAGTCGATTTACAAAACCATATGCTGCCCAACAGAGTACTAAATAAGACAGCTGCAGCAGGCATCCTTGAGACATGACCATGTTTCAAAATGCAGGTTTTTGGTCATCTTCACCCTGGTGGGTATTTACATCTCATAAACATTGAAGGCTTGTAAACATTATGTACCAGTGATTTATTCAGGCCTTGTACGTGAAACTCTTAATCTCTTATTGCTTGCATGGTATTTTTCCATGAGAATAGATTTGCCTCTTTTAAAAAAATTTGCTGATGCTGTATGACCTCTGAATTGCAACGAACATTTAAAAGTATATTAAAAATCAGGACAAAACAAACTTGTGAAATAGGTGTTCTTTTTGTATGCTGTGAATTGCTGCACTGTTGATGATGTAAGAGCATAGTGATGTGAGATGGGACTTCCCTGTTTTGTTGGTGATGTGTTCTTGTGCATTGTATAAATGTATTTTCATTGTGTTTGTGCTCCTATTTTATTTTAAGTATTATGATGGTCACTTTTATCAAGTTCTGGGACAAAAATTAAATAAGTGGTCTTAGAATAGATTTTGAAGATAGTATAAAATTAAAATTAGAATTAATATCTTGCAAGTTTGTACTGCAAAGGAGTAATGAAAATATAATTGTCTCTCTCTAGGTGGTCACTTTAAATATTGAGGTGTAGGGGAGTTTGTAACAGAACCAGATTCCTGTTAAGTTCAGATTAACATTTCTACACAGTTTCAATGCCACAAATACTTTTTTTCCCTCCTCCAATATTTTAATACAAAATACTTATATTTAGGGTTTTTTTTATTTTAATAAAGGCAGTTAATGTATTAATTAATGTTAATTAATTGAATAAATCCCCACTTCCATTTGTGTACCTTTCTACTTGTTCAGCAGACTGTTCTTCCAATACACTGTATTTTTTTCTAAAGAGCAACAGTTCTTAGTTTTCTTTTTTGTAATTCCACTTCTAGTGCTAACATCACTGTCTGTAAAACTGAACTGTAAGTACCTGTAATCACCTGCCACAAAACAGAGGAAATCTTTAAACGTGGAAAATCAAACTTGGCTCATAAAGTGTTCACATGAGTCACAAGCCTAGTGATGTTTCTGGTGCTCTCTGGATTTCTCAGAGGGAGGTGAGACATGTTTCTACCACTGCCAATTACTGATCCAGTAGCCTCCTTCTCTCTGCTTCTATTGCCACAGTGGGAGGAATGTTTCAGGTAAAGCCTTGGCTAACCAAAGCTGTGTTAGGACATGGGCGTTCCCTTTCAGGTGAGTTTCTCTTTTTCTATTGGTTGTTTTCTGATAACTTATAGGAGATTAGTTTATCTTCAGAAAGGTTCACAATGTGTATTGCTACATCAGTAAAAAGCCACAAATTCTACTACATAGTCAAAAATCCTGACTTTGGTGAAGTGTGTTGAACAATTTGAAGAAAACAAGCATTTTGTGCAAAATGAAGGATATATATCCTATCAGGCAATTTTCTATTGAATTTAGCTGGAAATCTAAAATGCCAGCATCTGGCTAGTCTGTTGACACAGCACGTTAGGAACGTTCTTAACCTTGTTCATGTGCAAACAAGTGAGAATGCTTTCATAGAGACTTGCAAGATTATAATAGGAAAATCTTTCTATTTCTCATTAATAGAAAGAGTAGAAGAGTATTTTGCAAGGTAAGATTTACAACAACTGAAGGATTAGTTTGGTCACCACCCAGGAAATACAGTTTGTTGGAAGAATCCAAGTGGTATGGTATCTTCACAAATCATGAACAGGGTTTTTGTACTCTTCTGGGTAACAAGAGTGACAGGTGCAGTATGTTCTAATTCCTCAGAATTAGACTATTTGGGGTTCTCTTTTGTGTTTTATTACTATCAGATGTCAAGCCTCTACATGTATTTCATGCATCCAGTGATAATAAAACATGAAAATGGCCGTGGTTTTTTTTTTCACGTGTATGTGTGTCATATTGTCTTTGATTGCAGTAAAGCTCCAAGTACTGTCTGTTCATTTGTGAATTGGATGCATTATGCAATGTAACAGTTCTGGAAATAAACATTGCATATATGCAAAACATGTATATTTTCCTGACATGATATTTACTGTGAAAGTTTAAAACATTTATTTCTTTCCTTTTTTTTCCCAACTTTTTTGGGAGGAATCATGTAAAAATAAGCTCTTGCAGGCCTTATTTTAACTTTTATAAATACTGAGTCATTATTAGATGCATTTAAATGACAGATGCAGTTTTAACTTCTTCTAAGCTTCTAATAGTTTTTCATCAGCATTGTCCATTATCTTCTGGATGGATGGGTATCTGGATTACAGAAGAATTATCAAGCACTGTTATAAAAACGGGGAAGGGCTGCTTGTGACAATATTAGGTGCTGTAATGAAAAGTAGATGGTATTTTACTGGCATCCGATTGTTCAGTTACAATAATAGTTTTCATGTCTGCTGCAGTACAGTGCCAAGTCTAGTAGAAGATATGCAGAGAATGTTTTTTTGATAGACTAAATAAGCTCTCAGAATCCATACTCCATAAGCCTGGATTCCATTAAGTGGAATCAGTTCAGTTTATTCAAGACTAACTATTTGCATTATGCTCTGGAGAGTCCGAAAACAAGAAAAAAAATCTGCTAGGATTTCCCATGTTCACTGAAATGGGGGTTGAGGGCGTCCCTCTAAATGAACCCAAAGTTCTTCGAGACAGCACATTGTTAATGATCAGAACTATGTAAGATTAAGCCTGCAAAAGATTGGCTTTATGTAATAAAAAGGTGTCAAGCTACTTAGCTGGAGCTAAGAGAATTAAATTAATTAAAGGCAGTGAAATCAGGTCTCCAGTGAGTACAAGCATCCACTGATCAATATAGCATGTTAGAAAGTACCGCGTGAGGATCAGCTGAGAATGCTAACAGTGTGCAGCCCGTTAGAACAACAACTGACAGCAGGGGAGCTGGTTCATGCTTCCTCATGCGCCCGGTGCATCTCATGGCCACACAGCCAAAAGAGGCTGAGCCTCTTTTAACTGCTACTAAACTGTATGTAGAGAATAGCACAATGGTGGCAACAAGTTAGTTCTGAGTTCATATTTGCAGCAGGGCCCTTTTCCAAGTGGGAAAATGCCTTTGTCTAAATGAGACATGGAGAATTTTGTCTGTCTGGCCTCAGTCAGATGTAAGGTCAGATGTAAGGTGCAATAGCCTTGAGTGGTCAGCTCTTGCTGTTAGCCCAAGGAACCAGGGCTTATACCAGGTCTTTATAGCTTTACATTCAATTTATAAAAGCTTTCGGAATAATTTACCAAAAAAACCTTTCTTGACTGCTTAGTCTAAGACTATCTGAAGCCTGGTAGTCTGTGTGCGACAGGGACATATGTGTGACAGTTGAAATATGCAGCTGGAGATTTTCTCCTGTTTTCATACAGCGCAGTAGAATCTGATTATTAAACCGATTATGGAAAATGCTGCTACTACTGAACAGCCTCTTGCAGTGACAATTGTGAAAGAAATACCCCAATTTATGAAGTGGATCAGAACCCTTGAAAGGGACATGGAGTAAACCAAGGGAATGATCTTGTAGGAAGTTCTTGCCTGAAGAAGACGTCATAACCATGAGCCTTGCACCAAACTGTCATCTCTATTACAAAAGTCTACAATTAGAGAAAATAATGTTAATAGTGGAAGTTAGAGACAACAAGAGTCATGTAGTTTTTTATTGTCTATGTAGTGAACAGGCTTAGAGGCTTTAGTATCATCAGAAAGATTTATATACCAATTAACTGCTCAATTATAATGATTTTAAATAAAGTAACAAATAAGATGACAATGGAACTGACAATACACGTGAAAATTCCAGCAGAGATAAGCAACAGCAAGATTTTGTATTTGGCATTTTTGTCTTTGAGTAACTGGCAGCTTGTTTATTATTCTTGCCCAAGGTAGGTGTGAGGGGGAACAAGATTTTTTTGCCTGGTTGATGACTGCCCTGGTTCTTGAAGAGCCTGAGGCTCACATTAGAGAATGCCAGTTAAATTGTTCTGAACAAATATGAATTAAAGAGTTATCATCACTGTACTTTTATTGTTCTTGTAGTTAGAGATGAGTACAATAGTCTCTCTTACTTTTAGATCACTCAGCTGTACAGAATGGTGCTTGTTTTAGATTGCTCAAGTTCAGGGATTCTTCAGAAGTGTGTAGTTACTTGCTCTCTAAATATTTCAACATTTCTCATTTTGTACTTACATGTGAAGCCATTTTAAAGAACTTGCCAGAGTCTTTCAGGGTGTAATAAGAAAAATAATATTAAAGAATTACTAGAAGTATTATTTAAATGCAGGTCTGGGAGGCAGAAACTTGTGACATTTAATCCCAGTACTAAAACTAATCCTTCCATGGCATTTACTTCTCCTAGGATTCTCCTAATCTTATTACTACAAAATTATTTTTATTACTAACTGTCAGGCACCTATCTTCAGGCTTTAGCAGTTAATCCCCATGCCTCATTGCACCCATTGTACAGACAGGGGTGCTACTTTTCTGCATTCCACCATGAACATGCTGTGATGGTTATGACCTGGATTCAGGAAAAACTCTGAAGTCTTTGGTCCATTGTGTTTCTGAGTTGAGCTGTACAAACACACACATTCACTTTAACTGTATGCACGTGTTTTGTCCTGGGTAAGGATTGTCAGGGAAGAGAATGGAAGGGGCTAAATCCAACTTAGTTTAAGTTTAGTGCCAACCAAATGCTAGTTCTAATATATGCTCACAGTAATCAACAAAGGGTTATCCCAGATTTATTCTTTTGAAACTATCTGGGAGGTTAAATGACCAATTGGTTCAAGAGACTGGTTGCCGTTATCAGACTATTCCTTAGGAATGGACTGTTGAGATAAATGCTGTTAATTAAATAGAAATCCTTTTCTCGATTGTGCAGAAACAGACTTGCTACTGGTCCCTCTCCTAATCTTGTTATAACAGTCCCCTGATAGGTCTCATTAGATTGTCTTGTTAGCTGATACAGAGTCTATTTTGCAGCAGAACAGACAGAAAAGTTAATCTTAGTCAGTTGTAATGTGTCTCAACCGCTAAAGGGTTTTTTCCTCTTTATTCACTTTTGTTTACTCTCATCATCTAGTTTCTTTTGTTCTGTTGCCCCAAACAATAGACATGTGTGAAAACAGTAATTTATTGACTGATTAGTTTTTATTTAATCTGTCACGCTTTATTGAACTTAATTATTTTTAAATCATTAACTTAAACCGAATAGCGTGAGGGGGAAGAGAAAAGCCCTGAATATCTTGTACAGTGCAAATGGGACATGCCCTGAGCTAGTTCCTGATTTGCCATACTAAAGAAACTTCTTTGGACATAGAGCTTTAATCAAGGATTCCTTCTATTTTGTCAGGAGAATTTATGGAAATATTGTCAGCTATAATTACATGTGTGGGATCTCAGTTTCTTTCTCTGTGACTTTCTCAGAAAGTCAGCTGCAGAGCTGACTCTCAGTTCTACTTCAGAGATCCAGAAGACCATATCTGTTTTGTAAAAGTCTGGAAAAATGATTCTTTGTAAGAATGAGCACTTGTATAAAGTAATTTCAGGATTTGCAGTTGTCCATGGGTGTGCAAACTGAGTTCACTGGGTGGCCTGTGGAAGGTGAATTTAAGTGTAAGTAGCACAAATTTATATGGCAGTGTTGTTAACAGGAAACTTATGAATTCCTAACCATCAAGAACTCAAGGTTAATTGCTCTGGTACATATCAAACTCTTTAGATTTGTTGCTGAACTGTTGCTTGTATAGTGCCATTCATGTGTGGTATTTCTTTAAAGAGGTACAACTGGCCATCAAGACTTTAAAGTAGCAGATATGGTATAAACCAAAGAACAGTATAACTACTGGAAGCACCATGCTGTTGACTGAATGTAGCCATCTGGCATTGCTTGGTTTGGTTTTCCTCCTGTCTCTTACAATGATACACCATGTGAGCTATCTTTGTATGGGCAAGATTTTCCTATATTTTATATCATAATTTAAATACCTTTTTTTTTTTTTGTTTCAGATATGTAGCAAGAGGAGAAACATGTTTTGTTGTCTATTTTTCAAATAGTTTATGTTTCTTTATCCTATTTTCTTGAAGAAAACTTGGAGGGAAACTGTTATACAGAATAGCCTTATTAGAGTTTAACAATATATTAATGCTAATGATTTAATTGGTTTTTTTAGGCCCTTGATTGTTGAAATTGAGGCCTTATTGCAAATGCTTACCTTCACCTTTTGTGAAGGATATCTTCTGTATTGTCTGCTTACTGTCCCACTGGAGACCAAAAGTTTGGATTTTGACTTTTTAGAATGATTCCATCACCCTTCAGATCATAAGGACCTCACATTCTCATGTTTCTCAAAAATCATGGTAGCAAAGGTACCTGCTGCTGCAGAGCTCTTTTCTCTCTGGTACTCTCTGCTTTTCCTTCTTCCAATGTATCCCTTTGCTTTTGAGCCTTAACTTAGTTAAAAATTCTGAGGAGCAGGTCTGGGGACTTTCCTCTTCCTTCTCAGAAATGTTTCGATGAAGTGAATGTATCCCAAGAAGCTGATGCCAAGCTAAATTGATCTTCTCCACAAAAGACAGATACTAATGTGGAGTGCAGCATCAGGTGCACAACCCATCTGTCCTAGCTTTCAAATCTCCTTCCTTTTTCAAATGTAATTTAATTCTTCTGTCTTTCATGCTTCGTATCATGTACATGACAAATCCCCAGCTGGAACTGGCTCTCTGAGCAGGAATATGGGTGGAAAAAACGATGGCACTCTTTAGGCAACACTGAATGTTCACATTTATTATTAATTCTTGCATGGACACAGTTTTATTCCAGTTGGAGCTGCTGCTCTAAGCTTTCTACTATGGCATTTGTAAATACATACGTGATACTGGCTCACTGTTCAAAGAGGGAAGGATGAGAGTATCCTTGGAGAAGAGTGTTGGGAGTCTTTGCCAAGTAGCTGTATGTTTTAAGGAGCAAAGGATGATTGCCTGGCAGATGAAAAGTGGGTGGGCTGATTCAAGTGTGGGTGCTTGCATGAAAGAAGAAATAAAACTGAGAATAAGTACAGGAAACAAATGTGCAGGTAGGAGGGACCAGGGAACTGTTTACTCAGCAACCTAATAGCCTTTTAAACTCCAGCATAACAGAATCACAATGATCTTGATGATTTTCTCTTGGGTCAACAGCTACAAGTTTACTGCCCAAGCCATTTTGAAATTAAAAATGTGTATGGGTTTAATGAGACTTGTGGCATGTTAAAAGCTGTATCTGGTTACACTGGAGCAAGCTGTGGTTTTTAGCATGAATTATTATGTATGGTTAATTTGAATTAAGAGTGTTCATACAAGTTTTTTGTGGGTATGACCAAGTGGTCAACTATTCTTATTTCTGTTAAATCTAAGTTCGGACCAGGCCTAAATACCAGCTGGCTTCTAGAATATGTGGTTAGGTTTTGATCTTCTAACACTTTTGGTTTTTGATAGATAAATACTTTTTTGTTGTCGTTCAGGCTTTGTGCATGAGTAAAAGAAATGGTAAATTCTGCCTTGGGGCAAATACATTGGCTCTTTTTTGCATTCCCAGTTTTCAGAGACCCAAATTCATCAATCTATTGTACAAAAGAGCACCTCAGGAAATGTGCTTGAACAATAAAGAGAGCTGGTAAAGCTGCTTTTTATGTGTAGTGTAATAAGAACAAAAGGCCTGACTGATTACTTATTTTTTTGTCCTGAAAGATGAAAAGTCTGTGGGTCTTCAAAGACATCAGGATCCACTTGAACAACAGCCACTCCAGGTTCTGCCTCATTTAATGTCGGTAGTATGGACTTGTAGTATGAAAACGACTCCCATTTCCTTGGTGAGCAGAGCCCTGTGGATATTCTGGCTATGAGCATATGATGAATTATTCTATGGGAAATAACAAATGTTTTCCTCAAGCCCATATTGGATTTTTAACATGCATCTGCTACTTTACCAACAGCCTCCCACATGCTGCCACAAAATCATAACTTGCATATTTTGGTCTTGGAAGCAAATCTTTCCTATAGGCCTTGACTTCTACCTCAGAGGCCCCAAGGATGGTTATAAAATGTTTACATAATTAATTTTTTTATGGGATACAGCTTTTGTTTATTTAAATGATACTGAATGTAGTAACATCCAGGTGTCATAAACTCCTAGCAGTGGTAACAACGGACAATTCACAAGTATTATAGGCCAGATCCTCCAGAAAAGACTGTCGCTTGCAGGAATAAGTGAGCTGCCCCTGCTGCTACTGAAACTACTTGCATGAAGACAAAGCATCTGACCACCTGTGGTGCCTGAGAGCTGGACAGTGTTTGGCATCTCTTGTAGACATGGGCAGGAAAAAAAATCCTTCATCTCACCTTGCAAAAGTTCAGTCATTAAATCAAATGGTACTTTCACAGTTTGCTAAGCGCCCATAAAATGTGAGTGGCTAAGCTTTTAAAACCAGTTCTTTCAGTTTTTAAGACCTGTAGGTTAGGAACAGAATAGAGCCTTAGGTCTAGGAATTAATAGATAGCCCATATTTTAAACAAGAAACACTTGAAAATCTAACCCCTCTTTGCTTGCCTAAGTGCTGAGTTCTGCATCTCACCCCGTCATTACAACTGACAATGTCAGCAATGAAAGAAGAAATAAAAACTGTTTATGCTTTCCAGTAATTGCCAAGAGACTTTAAAGAGTAACCCCAAATTTCTTTTGCAAGCTTATGATCACAGTGGTAAAGTACTAAATGATGCAACGTAGAGCCAGTGCCTTCCAGTGATTTCTAGAGCAGATTTCATGTCTGGACCTGACCTAACTCCATCTAAATACAACGGAGTGACTTCTAATATCCTTGAATTTTGTGGCAGTTTTTTGTGTGATTTGCCTCAAAAATATTATTACCAGTTACAGGGCGAGTAGCATTAAGTTCTCAGTGTCTGTTGTGTGAAGCCAGACAACTACATTTGCTTTCACAGTTACCCAAAACCTAAATGATTACAGCAAAGGTAGGAGCCTGGCTGTACAATCCGCAGTGCAGTAACCGAGGTTAAAGTATAACTGCCAGAGGAGAAATGCATTGGTTCTTCAGTTACCAGTGATGAATAAGTCCAGGGACTTTTACTGCCTGGTTAATAAAAATGCTTCCATTTGGGGAAGGAGAGGGATTCATATTCTAAATGCTTGTAATATAAGGGCTGATAAGTTGTCTGATCTGGTCTTATTCTTGAAGTATTTTAAAAAGTAGAATAAAAACATATGCTAAATAACATGAAATTTCAAAGAGAGGTAAGAAGAGATATTTACGTTAGTGGACAGGTTTTTTTACTTTGTTTATCAGTTCCCATAGATCTGTTTCAATTTTTTTCTTGTAATTTTATTTTTTTCTTGGTTGTTTTTCTGTATATTTTAATTTATAGTGTTGCATTTACATAATGAGCATCGTTACATCTAATTATATGTCATCTCCCCGCTGAAACTTGTAATTACAGAATTATGTTGTATAATGACATTCATGTTAAATTTAGTGGGGGAAAATATAAAGGGACACCATAGCAAATTGATTTTAAAAATGAAATTAAATTGAAATAAACCTCCCCCTACAAGAAGAAAGAATTGAATTCAACCCGTTGAATCTTGACTACTTGGATAAGTTCCCCCCCCACCTCCCTGGCCTGGAAATATTTTGTTCAGTTTCTTTTTCAGGTAGCATTTTACTTTCTCAGATTCAGAGACTAAATTTTAGGATTTTTCTCTGGCCAATAGTTACACGATGTTTTGTCTAAGCATTTCACTTATGATGTGCAATTAGGTTAAACCAGAGAATTAAAAAGCTGCAAACTGTGAGGAGTGCAGAAATAGATACAGATTAAAGGAGAAGATCTTTTGTATCTTAAAATCTTGTACATTTAAAGGAGAAGTAGGGCTTTAGCAGTAGTAAATATTTAATCAATAAACCCAAAGTTCTCTTAAAAAACAGAAATTACTGCCTCCATTACCCAATTGGAAGAAGGATGTAATCAAAGACACTGACAGTAATTTTAGTAGTTGATTTCAGTGTTGTGAATGCATCATTAATTTTATAACTGAGAACCCACTAAAAGATTAAAAATTTTCTAGTCCTGCTGTAGATGGGATTGCAGCTAGATATAGAGACTTGTAGCAGCTGTGAGCCTTGACAGAGATGTTTGAATATGCTGCTTTGTTTCTAGGTACTGTGTGATTTTTCATCTCGAGAAGGTGAAGGACAGAACCAAGTGACTCTCTCAGTTACTTTGTGCTGAGGGCTGAATGTCTACCTGAGATGAGCAGCTCTTAGTGGGTTCATAGATTCTCAGGTATCACGTGGGGTATTGAAGTACTTCTGTAGCAGCAAAGGTCTTTGGAAGGGGCACCATACAAAACTTTTCATCTGTCTGTCTATGGAGAATCTAGAACATAACGTTGCTTTGGGTGATGTTGCAGGACTTCAAATAAACTCAGTAAGGAAACTGGAAATTCTGGTTGGCAGTCTATGAAGAGGAATGAGGCAGCCTTTTTCAGTTCATCTTGGGCACTCTCTGAATACTTAACGGATGATCCCTTAATTATCCTGGTGCCTCATATTTATATTGTTCTAATTGATTTACCCTTGGTACGAGTGAGAAGGGATACAGGCCTTTTTATAATAGAAAATATTCAGAGCAGGCTTTCCTGAGGTCTTGAGAACAAAGTGCAGTAGGCAAGAGATGGGAAAATCCTGACTTTTGGCACATCAGGGTGAAAACCCCAAAAGGTTCTAACTGTCCTGTGTTGGTGGCTAATCCTTTCAGAAAGCAACGACAGTTGCTTGCAGTCTTCTAAAGGAAGCTGATCTGGCCCAATTCCACCTTCAAACAACTCGTCTTCTATTGCCTCCTGAGAGCCTCTTTTGCCTCATCAGTGCAAGGTCAACGTTTGACCTTGCAGTGAGTAATCTTGTGACAGATAATTCTGTTCACAGTGCATTCTTTCTGCAGTACAGCCTTGTCAATAGCCTCCTCTCTGAAAAAATGCTTCCCGGGATTCATTTTGCAATCGCCGCCCCGTTTATAAATGGGCTTTTTCAGGCAGATGATGGCTGAGCTGAATTCCACCACAGTCAAACCACATCACTTGTAACATGAAAGGGACGTTCCTCGATAGGCTGGATTTCTGGACTTGTTTATTAAAACACAAGAATTAAATGCTGTACTTCACTTCCCCTCACAATTTCTTTATGCCCTTCCCCTCTTCTCCATTTCAGTCATTCACAGTAGCAGGCTCCTTTACCTAACTGCCAGCAGCACACATTTTCCAATGGTACAAATGTAATGAAACCACTGAGCATAGCTGAACCAGAGGCATGATTAAATATATTGTAAACTACCGAGAATAGGAGAAACATGCTATGAAGGCATCATCTATCAAAATGTATGTGGGGGGAAAGAATCTGTCAACTTACTCTATGTTAATGCCACGATAAATTGCTTACACGTGTGTATGTGTGTAGCTGTTTAGTCTAAATTTCTTTGTAAATAGATGGGAGAACAACTAAATGCCTGTGAAGACCTCTCAAGCTATTGCTCTGAAGTTAGCAAATTCTTGGCTCAAAGTAGCTTTCTTGTAAATGAAGTCTGAAAGCTGTTTATGTTTGACTGAAATACCATAATGGAGAACAAATGAATGACACATTTAATTACATCTGTGGAATTAAATAAAACACACTGCTAGAACATATGCGTAAGGGTTGCAGCAGAGAGTTTTATTTTCTCAGAAATTAATTGGTTTATTTATTATTCATAAACTAAAATCACACAAAATGGTATTTGATGTATCTGGGCTCTTTGTCTTTAGCATATTTTCATTTTCTTTGAAACAAGATTTGTTGAAAGAGCTTTTGACTGTTGATGTTTTCAGGAGATACCTTCTGAGCAGTCCTTAGATATTGTATAGTGGTTTTTAGTTATGCACTTAGGTTTCTGTTAAAAAAAAAAA
>KZ509385.1:8772-21735 GCA_002844005.1 Limosa lapponica baueri | reverse complement strand
TATGCAGTGATGAGTAAGTAGGCACTGGGCTATACTGTTGATATGTTACTTGAATCTAGGTGGGCTGTTAACTGAGAAGCAGTAAGTCAAACGTAGTGCAGTTCTAGTCAGAAAAGAGCTAAAGGTAATTCTGGGAAAAAAGCAGGCAGAAAGGCAGACATCACTGATTCTGTGAATACTGAGAAGGGAAGAAGGAAAATCCCTTTGGAAGAAGAGAAAAAAGGGATGAGGTTGCACCCAGATGTGTTACTTTTTGAAGCTAGCTGCATGAAAAGCTCTAGCTGTGGCTGAGAGCCGCTGAGAAGCAAGCAAACCTGAAAAGAGCTGTGAGAGATGTAGCAGAGTAGAGGAAAAGCCTTCAGGCAATTGTAAAACACTAGGTTGTCATTCTCACTGAACCCTGGGTTCCCCGAGATGATGCAGTGTGGACCTTCTGCTTCTCTGTCGCAGTAGGAGTGAGAACCGAGAAGGATCACTGTTGACTGCAGGAATATAAACAATGTTTTCTGTTCTTTTGGTTCCGAAGCTGCATATCTGAGGAAAGAGGAAGCAGAGGAGGAAAATACCACAGCTGATCCCTTTCTCCTGTCTTCTTTTCTTCCCCTCTCTTCCTGTAATCCCCTGTATCCTAGCAGCCAGGCTGCAGGTGAAACGAGCAGAGTCTCAGCTCCAGAGGGAACAGTAAGATATGGCCATTTAAATACCAGAGAGATGTTCTGCTTTGTAATGCTTTGTTAGGTGCTAGAAACAGTATCAGTGAGTAAGCTGTTGGTGATTTGATGTTAGCCACCACTGGTTGAATTTATCCATATTGCCCGTTTTAGGACAATGCATCTCAGCCATAGTCTAAAAGTGGAAAAGCAAAGACATATTTCTGAACCTGTGTTATCAGTTCCATTATGAACTCCCAAATACTATGAATAAAGCTAATTCTTTTATACTTCTCATTACTAAATCTGAATTTGTCATATAATATTTTTTCATTTATAACAAAACAAGGCTTTACTGTAAACGCTTAGCGTGATGAAGTATTTCTCTGATGGTTACAAAAAATATCTCACAAGTCAAGATCAACATGGTGCTGATACTATCTAGGAGAAAATCCAAAGTACATTTAAGTCGATGACAGAGTTTTCAATATGCTCACTGACTGCTAGGACCCTGACAGATAGATTTCTTTGGCTGATTTTCAGAAATAGTTAATTAAT
This sequence comes from Limosa lapponica baueri, assembly GCA_002844005.1. Classification (NCBI taxonomy): domain Eukaryota; kingdom Metazoa; phylum Chordata; class Aves; order Charadriiformes; family Scolopacidae; genus Limosa; species Limosa lapponica. The sequence continues at coordinate 20,527 of KZ509385.1, read as the reverse complement.
GTTATTAATGGGATTTGATGTTACCTATGTTGCCTTTGAATGAAAGCTGATCTGAAATTTGACAGGAGTGAAATATCATGAATTAGTTACATAAAGAACAGGAACCAATAAACATGGAATGTCCAGTACACAGTTCATGTGGTTGATCAAAAGGGAATTAAAAATCTATGGGCAGACATGAAACTGAAAATGCATGTTGAAATAGGAGGAATGGACAGAAAATCAGTAAGACCAGATGGAAATTTTTCATGCATCTCTGTGAATTTAAATTAGGTATGAATGCTTTTAAAATAAAATCTTATGATTTCTCCACCACTGACCCCAAAGTTGGCAATTTAAATTTTAGATCTAGAGCAAGAGAGTGTTTTCTTCATACTTGTCCACCATATGAGCACAGTTACCTGTTCTATTTTTAATCACAATTTTCTACAAAAAGGGTGGCTTATTCTCTTTGGGTATTTTATCAGACAATATTTATTTATGTGGAAACAAACCAGAGAACATTTAAAATTCTTTAAGCAAAAGTCACTAAGTACATATTATCCATTTTAAAAATCAATTTTCTTTCATTCAGGGTTTCTTGTACTCTAGACAATTGCTTTTTTTGTCATGATGGCTCGGTGTGACTTAAGGCTAACAAATCTTTCAAAATGACAGGGTGCACTTGGTGCTCTGAGGACATAAAATGAGTTCTGTCTATCAGAGTCTTTAGAGAATTATATATATGGTGGAAGTCGTGTCAGAATTTATCTCGGTCAAAGCTAATATTAAAATCACTGTCAGTTTCCAGGCATCTCTGCTATATTGGAAAGTGTTGCAATTGGTTAACATAGTCATGTTTACTGATGTCAACTTTTGATGGATTATGTGAGTAAACCGAGGAAGAAAAATATTTAATATCTGTTGTACCAGACATCCACATTTCAGTGAACTATGAAAAAGTACCTGTGGGTAAAGTGTGTTATCTCTTAAAGTGTTGCTAGTCACAGCACTGTATGTGAAATATAAATGTTCTTTTTGCACCGTGATACTTGCACTGATTTTCCCTGGAGGAAAAAATAAGTGTATAGCCATAAACCAGAAAATAGTTTTCTTATTTGATAGATGCATCGAGTTCCATCCGGTAATGAAGACAAGAGTGGATGTGAATAGCAAACTTTCCTGATCCATGCATGTTCCAGCATAAATTTGATGTAGCCACTGCTGTCAGAGAAGTCACCTCATGTGTCACCTCATTTAACCTATGTGGAATGAGGCCCCCTGACTTCAGCTGTAGTACTGACTTGTACACTGATGAGGGTAAGAATCAAAGAAGGCAGAGAAAAACAGGTGCTATAAGGAAGTTTGCGAGAGGCAGAATGAGAATCAGAGGTCTGTTTCATTGGTAGCAAGAGATCAGTTCAGACTAGAAAATGAAAACATGGAAACTGCTTCTCAGCTTATTAAAGAGAATGAATGAGTTTCACTTTCCAGTGTCCACGAAAAGCAGTTTCAATATGAGAATCTCATACACATGCACAAATATTGCTCTGGTAGTTCATGCATCAATGCGATTATGGCTGTAGTACCTGGATTTACAATTCTTTCTTTATGCAATTCTTACTTATGTCAACTGGCTAAATCTGTTACATGCCAGCAAGGAAGAAACTTATTTATATTATGATATATTGTTTTGGAGAGCTCCCTTTTTTGTATACATTAAAATGAATTAAGGTCATATAGAAGTTAGAATCCATATTCACAACAATTACATTCTCAGTGTCAATTACCTTTATCAACACTGAAGTAGGTTCAATTACAGAAGAAATACATTTCCAGCAAGACTTGAAGCTCATTTTAGAAAACATATATAGGAGTAGGACGTTGCATTTGGCAGCTGTGTTTGATTTCAATATAGGAGATAACTAAAGGGACATTAATGCAGCAAGAACATGTTTTTACTGTGAAAAGGTTTTATTGCATTCATCCCTGCTGACTTTATTGGGGCAACCATACAGCACTGGTGGAAGGAATGTTTCAGGCCTTTGTGACTGTTGGATGCTAAACTGGTTTTCAACAAAGAGGAGTCCTTGAAACTCAGTACCTATCAGAGCTGGGAATGGCACAGTGAATCTCCTGCATCCATTTTAAAAACAGAGGACAGCCTTCATGTGGTGAAGAGTGACATGGGGTGTGTACCAATGAGACACTCCAAAACACATACCTCTGGTCACAAGACAGGAGCATGGGCCCGCAACTAGGTGTAGTCATACTTCAGAAAGATTTTGAGAAATATTAAACAATACAGATGAGAAGAATTTCTTCTACACTGAGAGTAATTTTGAACAAAACTGTCAGAGTGACAGACACATGAACAGCAGCGTTGCATTTTGTGGAAAGGATATGTGAGGTTTCTGAGAATACTTTCTGTACTGAAGGTAAGTGCTTCTCTAAGTGAGGGACATGAATTCAAGTACTGCATGAGCTGGCTTTTTTTCCCGGCACATCCCCAGCAGTCCAGTCCTATGCTTATTAGATCCAGAAGCTGCACCTTTGTTCAGAAGGAAACCGGAGAGGGTTTATTCCCGTCTACTTTTACTGAAACTCTTACTTTCTCTTTCTTTTTATTCTTATTGGGAAAAAAGTAAGAGTCTCAGAAAAACCCACCAGAGGTGATCCTACCCAATCTTACCTTCAAGAGAGCCCTGTCTAGACATTTGTAATCCTACATAGTTTCCTGCAGTAGTCTTGTGCTCACAATAGTTTTCTTCATTTTCAGGATGCAGTTTCTTAATGTTTCTAAGCTCATAACATGAGTTTCTAACTTTACAACTAGTACCAACTGGCAGAGGTGAGAGCCTCTTAAAGGGGTTGGGTTCTGAAATACAGAACTGTTGTTTGCTCCACATGTGGCTTCTTGACATGCTCTTGTTGTCACTGTGTTCATGACCCTTCCCTTGCTAGAAAGAGGGAGATAAATTTTATTTTTCATTAAAAAAATATATATTCAGAGATTTGGCTCTTTTTAAAATCTGCATATGAATTAGTTTGCAGATTTGATATCTTACGATCTACTTTTTTAAAAGGGATTTTGTCACTTACAGAGAGCAGAATTAGACCTTAAAATGTATTTATTCTAAAATAATTTAAAAAGACCTATTTTCTTTTTAGGGGACAATTTAGTATACCTTTCTGTACTGCATTTTTGAGTTGGCTGTCTTGAAGTTATCTTTAATGTTTTAACACTTCTGCTATAAAAGCCATCATAATCCAATTTGTATAATGAGTTAATTGCTAATTGCTAGTAATTGTTAGTAAAAAAAATTAATCTGATAATTACCGTGTAGTAAGAACTCTCTAAAAGCATAGACTTCCCATTCTTGTTTAACTCCATCATTCATTTGTTCATGTTGGAAAGCATGGGAGAAATCTCCTCTCTTTTTGATGGGAAGGTATATCAACATGATCTGTCATGGAGAGAGACATGTTCCAGGAGAGTAGGTCCCTCCAGAGGGAGTTCTGTGGTTTTGTTGCTTTATAAAGGTACATTCTCTAATGTTGAGATGTATATTGCCTTAAATTAGTGTGAAATTGATCTGGTCTTAGAATGGGTCAGGAAGAAAAATAAATGAGCACACAAATATATTATCAGTGAACTCGGCAGTCTTAATTGGTAAACAATAGAGCTGTAACTATTTTATTTTGATTATATTCACTAACAGAGTAATTATCATTTTAATTGATATGTATGAACAGGTGCTTACACTGAAAGCAGTTTCAAACTGGGATGCGTTATGCTTGAAAAGTAGCCTGGGTGATTGTTCTCATTAGCCAAACAGATGGCTGGACGTTTGCTTGCCATTTTATGGAGAGAGAATTATAATCTGACAATATTTTACATAGCATGAAGTATTTATAAATCAATAAAAGATGAAATTTATGCTCAGTATTAGTGTAGAGTAAACGTAACTCACATACTGGGGAATGGCACCTCCATGATAAATATCAAGCTACTGTTCTAATTAACTCTTTTGGAGGGTTTACTTTCAAGTGCAATGAGGCTAGAGCATTGACATGCTCTGCAGTAAGTGGAAGCAGACCTTATTTTAAATGATGGATTTTAGTGACTTTCTCTGGACACCATACATCTATCCATTTTATTCCCCATCTATTGCCTGGTTTTTAAAACCTTAGGGCTTCCTAGGAATAGCCTTGCTATGCATCTCTATGCGGTAATTTGGCACACTCTAAATGTTGACTTGTGTATTTTAGCCTTGTTGAAAATGAAGTTGTGTGGGGATTCCCAAATTTTTAATGTAAATCTACTTTAGATTTGAGAATCCTCCTCCATTATCCTCTGTATTGTGTAGAATAGTTCTTTGTAATCCGTGGAATAGTTGTGATGGATATATTGTGCTTCCTTGTCTGGATAGTAATGTGATTTTGATAGTGTTCACTCCAGTGTAATCTGAACTTCCTCTCAATTTGTTACTGTACTTGGTCTTGCAAGAGTGTCTGATTTTGAAAACTTCTATTTTATGTAAATATGAGTGTTTGTGTGGGCCTTTTGCTCCAAAAATTGAGAAAGAAGATATACTCCGTAAACAACAAGCGAAGGCAGTCACCTCTGATTTAGGAGTGACAGAACAGAAATGTTTGCATTCTTTCCATATTCCCATGGGTTACATAGACACCAGGCTAATTAATGTTCTATGGTGTACATCTTTTCTAATCTTGATTCTCCATCCAAAAGTTCTTTTCCAGTGAGACTCACTAAATCTTGTAACGTCTCCTGAGAAGTCTGGCTTCCAACCAAAACCTATCAACACCTAAAATAATAAATCCCGGAAATCTACATCAGAGAATTCTTAACAGAGTTTACTTGGGACTTCTTATATTTTACAGTTACAAGGTATTTTAGGTACAGCTGGTTTGGTGGTGGCCAGGCACCTGTTAAGTCTTTTGGGTATCATCTCCTGCTATGAAATTCTGCACCAGAATGAATCTTCTTCACTTGGCACTGTAATACTTTCCAGTATGTTGACTGCAATATCTGAAAGAGAAACAGATGACCAGCTTGAGGGATCAGCAATAGCTCTTCACAAATTTAAGAGTTCTTGATGATTCCATTGATTTAATATAATGTTCCTGTTAATAAATGTCAAAGAAAAAAAATATGATACTGTAGCATAAATAGAAAATGTAGAAAAAAGAACTTGTATTACACAAAAAATTCTAAAATGCTGGTAGCATTTTTTTTTACATTCAAATGCTATAAAAGCTCACATGTTAAATTTCCAATTATGGCTTCAAACCTGGAAACAGATTTGGGGGAGGTAGAAGGGCCTTTGCTTAGCACTGGCACTGAAACAAAGTTACAGCTACCTGCCTTTTTTACCTCACCCTTCTTTTCATGTCTCCATAGCCACATGATGAGCCTTTTTATATTAGGCTTTATTTCAGCCTTCGGATCCAGATGATCCTGCAGCCACACAAAGAGCTGTGCTGGCACAAAGGCCTAGAGTGTCTTGGACCAGGTGGAATGTTTAGGACTAGAGGAAAGCAGGACTTCTATTGGTAATAGCAATAGCTTTTGCTGACTTAAAATGTTTAAACTCCTGCTGTACCTAGAGTCCTTTGTGCATCAGGCTTGGTACCGCCCCAGCTGGGGAGCCCTTCTCTGCAACACACACTACCTGATCAGAGGAACTGCAGCGTGCTGTCCCTGTTACACCAGGTGTTACTCTGTTAAATAAGCAACTGTGAATGTCAGGTGGTATTGGGTTGAATAAAAACAGTTTTTAGCGCTTCCTTTTTTTCCCTCCTGTATGGGGTAGTGTTCCAAGCGTACAGCATCCAATGACTATCCGTAGCTGTACTTGTACAGTCTATAGTTTGGCTAAGCATTTGCAGCTAAGATGCAGAATCTTTCACTCCAGCCAGACTGTAATGCACAATGCATCTAAAGTAAGTTGTCTCCTTCTTGGTCCTATGGGGCCAAGCGATAAGACATTTCATGCTAACCACTGAAGACATTGTTGATGCTGAACAGCATTCCTCTTTGTCTGTTAGTGCCAGGGGCTTCAGAACAGTAAATAACATCAACAGATTTTCTCATGTTTTAGCCATATTGTTCTACAATCCAAAGACAAGGCAGAAGACAAAGCTAAAAAAGAGTTGTTTCAGTCAAAATATGATGAACAGCACACTTTTCTGAAACTCAGTTACAAATCATTCTGTCAACAAACTCAAATCACTTGTCCTTCCAGAGGGGGTGGTCACCATGGTAACAAAATTTACCAGATACTTCATTTTCCCCAAACCTTTATTCATGTCATAAATCGAATGGGAGCCCATCCTTTTACTGAGGGAACAGGAGAAATATTTTCATTGGTGCTTGTTGTCTGCTGAAAGATCCTCACCAACTTGCACATTACTGGGAAATGTTTGTCAGGGCAGGTGTTTCTGCAGAGTGTCTGTATGTGCGGAGAGACTCACTTGAGTACGAGTCGAGACCCAACTCGGTAAAGCATTGAAATGGTCCATAATGGCTGATGAATTGCCAGGGGAGGTGAGAGGAGGAGAGAGGGAGAAGGGAACGTTTGGTACTACTTGTATACGAGTGCTGGAAGATAAAAGCAAACTTTCTCCAAAGCTAGTTATCTTTATTTCCCATGGTGAATTTATCATATTTCAAGGGCCCAGAGCTCATAAACACACACCTGGCTCTTGAGTTGCAATTTGTGTATTGAAGCCTCTTGTTGTGAGGCTGCTGTACTGGAATAGGCAAAGTTGTTTTACTATTATTGTAGATGCAGTCAGTTCTTTCTTAATTTAATTTTATAAGCATCTCCACGTATTTTGTCTGCAGCTCTGGTAGGCCATCTGGAGCAGTCTTGTTTTCCTTCTTTTACCTTTATCAGTTTCACACTGAATAGTAGCCCTTTACTTCATAGCTCAATTACCCTAGAGAAAATAAGGAACCAGAATGAGTCAGTTCAAACTGAAAATGGATCTTGAGCAAAGTTCCACATCCAAGACCATCCCTGAGGAAAAAAAAAAACAAGTTAGGAGCACTGATTTTGCTTGGAATACTTCAGCAGAGTCTTTCACTGGACTGGGGCACAAAGCTAGAGTTAAAATTGATGAAAAATTCAGTTACCTCTTTTTTTCTTCCATTTCTTCCCATTATTCTTCTCTGTTACTGCTTTACAGAGAGGTTTCTTTTCTCAAAGCAATTTTGTAAACGTGTTCTTTGCTTGTCCCCAAGCAAAAGCTGGAAACAGTCCCTGAAGGAGTTATTTTATCATGAGATAGATATAGATATAGATATATATATATATATATTTGGGAACTTTGATTAAGAGAACAAATTTTTTAAAAACCTCAAAACCTCCAAACAGTTTCCTTCCCTCTGACTTCACATTTCACTAGCTGTTGTCTTTAAGGAGATAGTCTATTATTTAGGCTCAGAAAATTGTATTAATAACTATTTTAATCCCCAAATTCAGAGATGGTTTTGAAAAGCAACATTCTTTCAAAGTTAGCTTTGGAGTTTTTTCTCCTAAATCCATCCTATGTGCAATGTTTTGACTGAAACCAATAGATTCACTGCAAAAATACACCTGAGGTCCTCTTCTGTAACGTAATCTTCATTATAGATCCTGTCTTTATTTTTCATAGTGAGATGTAATGGGATTTTCTTTCTTTTTGTTCTTTTTTTTTTTGTGATTCTATGATGAAACATTGATCTTGAGGTTTCTTGTTTGCAGTCCTTAATTACAATTTAGACTTTAAACTGAGAATATGATATTTCAGGTTAAAAAAGAAAATAAGGATGTAGATACATAATCACCTCTAAATGGGAGTCTGTTTTAAGAAGAGAAACTAAATGCTAACCAGGAGAAATTTTCATTGACCCAAAGGAAAATGTTGGCATGGTAAACTTAATCACTTAAAAAGGAAGTTCAGCTAATTCCACTCAAATATTCAGCTGAACAAACTCAACAGTTCTGGGTGCAGTAGGAGGGGAGATCTTCCCAGCTCTTGTCTGTCATTCCTGTGCTTTGTCCTGCCTAGTGATATATTGCTACTACCGCTTCTAATGAAAATGTTGTAAGGTTTAGGAAGCTGCCCATTTGAGATGCTGCAAAGGGCATTTGGGATGCTTTCAACTATATGCCTGATTCCTGTAGTCTGTTTTGCATAATCAACAAGTAGGCCTGGATGACAGTATTCAAAATTATAAAACAGAGTCATTGTTTGGCCATACAAATCAGTATAAGAATGCAATGAGAACAGTCTTCATATCCTTAATCTTTGAGCTTTTCGGAGTGCATTGGAATAATTCCTGCATGTATAAGCAGCCACATCTAGTGAAGACATCATTTAGGACTATATGCTGGATTAATTTCACTTTGCTTTCTGTTTCTAAATAGTATCAAACCAGATAAAGCATCGTCAAACTGATTCATTATTTGACTAATCAAGTAAAGTTCCAGGTGAATGTTGTTGTTTTCTTTTTGTATTCTGAAATTGTGCTCTCATGATTATTATCATTTGAATACGTGCTTTCTGCTAATGAGATACTATTTGTAGCGGAATTACTGTTTTAATTTATTAAGATCCCAACAATTTGCTTTCTTCTGTGTGTCATTCTAGTTAAAAGTAGACTATCTAAATTCTTTGTGGAAAACATACAATGAAATTTGAATGTGTTAAAAACAAGTATAGTGAAATATTTTCCTGGCTTTTTTATTGCTAGCAGGTGATTGTATTTAATGTATATGGCAGTGAGACAGTGATATGCAGTACAGCGTAGCGATATGTGCACAATACAAAGCAGCATGTCAAAACTTCAAACTCTCTGTGGTGCAACTGCTATCAGTATGTCATAGATTCCCCCCCGCCCCCTTCATTTCCCCTCTATGTAATAAGTATGCATTAAGGCTTTTACTCAAGCTGGGAAAAGAATAGATCAAGTGTCATCTCAGATTATAGTGTCTGGTCGTGTACAATAAGTTTTCAACTATGTAATTCCTCAAGGTTAGAAATAGTTGATGGAAATCTTAATTTGCATCAAAGAAAATTTTAATACCTGTAAAATTACTGGCCAGATAGACTTGTTGGGTCTATGGGTGTGAAAGAACAACACATATGACATCAAGCATTTGATTGAAGAGATTTCAGTTCAATATACCTTTTTTTCTGGGGGGGTGCAGGAAAACTCGATGCATGATTATCTGTCTAAAGGAAGTATTTCAGGTTATAATATCTACAACCAGGAAAATTTTGGATTTTTAAACACAGGTTGATTTAAGCACTGGACAAGGGTGATATTGGATCTTTGACTGGCTTAGGATAAAGCTTTAAACAAAGATCAAAGGAGAACATGAGCAAAATACCAGCAACTTGGACAAGTTTATCAAGATGAAAAGCCATAATCCCACAGTGCAAGGAGAAAAGCTTTTCATTTTGGTAATTTACAAAAGACGATGAAATCAGGAATCTAGTGAGGTGGTTTTTAATGAATGATTTCATGACACAGAACACAAGATTTTGTAGACTGTGAAGTTTGAGTAAGGAGGCATTATGGGAGGGTAAAAAAAATCAGTGGATGCTCAGCAAAGTCTTTGAATTCATCAGGTTGATTAACTGATAAGTATTTATTTATTGATTTATTGTTGATAGGAACAGTGCAAAAATGGAAATTATTCAAACAACTTTCAATCTGATCTAGAAGAATCCAATGCTGAGGAAGTTAGACTGGGTGAGAACTGCTAGATGGACAGAGAAAAAAAGCAGTTTTAAGAAGGCAGCCCCCCCCTCCTGGGGGACAGTCTAAGGAAAACAGAAAGTAAGGTGACCTGCTTTCAAATAGATGACATTAACAGCATAATTCAAAATTACCCATGTGTGGAAGAAGGATAGCAGAGGAAGATTTTTAAAGACTAACTCGGCTAAATTATGAACTCCCCACGGCTTTATGTAGAAAAGAAAATTATTTAGTTTGCTAAGATCAGCTATAAAAGAGTGTCACTGATTTATATTCTTAGAAGCTATACTAAGGCACATGGAGGACAGGGAGGTGATTTGAGGCAGCCAGCATGGCTTCACCAAGGGCAAGTCCTGCCTGACCAACCTAGTGGCCTTCTATGCTGGAGTGACTACATCAGTGGACAAGGGAAGAGCCTACGCATGTTGTCTATCTGGATGTCTATAAGGCATTTGACACGATCCCCCACATCCTCCTCTCTAAATTGGAGAGGTATGGATTTGATGGGTGGACTGTTCAGTTAATGTTGAGTTGGTTGGATGGTCGCATCCAGAGGGCAGTGGTCAAAGGCTCGATGTCCAAATGGAGATTGGTGACAAGTGGTGTCCCTCAGGGGTCAACACTGGGACCAGTACAGTTTAGTATCTTCATCAATGACAGAGACAGTGACATCAAGTGCACGCTCAGGAAGTTTGCAGATGACAGCAAGCTGAGCGGTATGGTTGACACATTTGAGGGATGGGATGCCATCCAGAGGGATGTGGACAAGCTTAAGAAGTGGGCCTGTATTGAGGTTCAACAAGGCCAAGTGCAAGGTCCTGCATCTGGGTTGGGGCAACTCCCTGGTATCAAGACAGGCTGGGGATGAAGGGATTGAGAGCAGCCCTGCTGAGAAGGACTTAGAGGTACTGCTGGGTGAAAAGATGGACACGAGCTGACAATGTGTGCTTGCATCCCAGAAGGCTGACCGTATTCTGGGCTGCATCAAAAGAAACATGGCCAGCAGGTGGAGGAAAATGATTCTGCCTCTACTCCGCTCTAGTGAGACCCACCTGGAGTACTGCATCCAGCTCTGGAGTCCCCAGCACAGGAAAGACATGGACCAGTTGGATTGGTCCAGAGGAGGGCCACAAAGATGAAAATGTATAAACTTAATCTTGCTAAACTGTAGAAATAAACAGTCTGACTCCAAATCAGAATGAAAAGAAAAAATTACCTTTGCACAATGAAATGGTACCTCTCTACTAGAGTGCCTTATTCAATATTGGTTTGTGCATCAGACGTATACATACATATAACTTCCATCTTTCAATATTTACTTCATTTTTTATTATTACTTTTTTTGAGACTATTTTACACTTGGATAACTCTCACTAGCTTAACCTTCTGGTGATGTGTTAAGAGTATGAAAATATGTCTTCAACACTTCACAGGAAGTTTTTTGTGATCAGAAAGGTGCTATACTCTTCCTCACGTTTTGCCATCCCTTCTCCTCCTCCATCACTTTGTCAGGAATCTTGTTTAGCAGCTCTTGCCTGGTTTCTAATTGTGGCTTACTGAAGATAACACATAACCTTGCAGTTCTTTCCTCTGTGGTCTCATACCTTATTGGGAATCACGTACTATTCATTATGGTACACATCCCTCAAAAAATCTGTAATTTGCCAAGAAACATTGTGTTTTGTACTCTTCAGATACACTTGGTCTCTCTCTTCTGTCAAGATTCTGTCTTTATCTTTTGATCTGTTGGTTGAAATAGTTGACAGCAACCAAGCAAGAAATAAACCTATTTACAAAGAGGTCCCAGAAAGCCTTTTATTCTGTTTATGTCACTGTGTTTGCCATATACCATAGAACTAGGAACCAATTTTTCAGTAGCTTTGAGGAATTTCTTACCTTCAGCTCAACAAAAGAGGTTATAAATATTAACCCATGGGTCTGTGGGATTTTTGGTAGTGTTTTGTTTTGGATTTGGTTTTTTTTGTGGTTTTTTTTTTTTTT
>KZ509383.1:18842-30134 GCA_002844005.1 Limosa lapponica baueri | reverse complement strand
GGCCTCCCCAAAATAGGGAGTATTTTGGAGTATTTAGGAGGGAGGAAATGGCCAGGTCAGAGTCCGAGCCGCAAAGGTTTACTGTCCATGTGTGGAGCAGTCCTGAGGGCCTTCGGCGAGGTTCTGGCACACCTTGCTGTTCCCTTCTGAATTGTACATGTCATGGTCATATACGTTTTGGCCACAATGACAAAGGCAAAAAGGCAGTTAAAAGTTACGCTCTGTCCAGGGGTATTAATGTCCTTTTCCCTCTGCTTCCTTTGTCCAGGTGCCACACGTGCATCCTGGTTTTCAGTACAGTGATAAGCGTGTGGAATACAGTGTAAGCGGTGGAATAGGCTGGAGAAGGGGAGCAGGGGCCTGTTTCTCTGTGCACAGAGTGCTCTGCACCCCTGCTTGCCTGAAAGCCGGGGGTTGGGGACAAGCTTGGGCTGTGGATGGGCAATTGCTGGTTTTGGTACACGGAAAACTGTACCAAAATTGAGGGGGATGACGTGGTACACACATGGGAGAAGGGCTTTTCCAGTGTCCATCTGGGCAGGGGCTGAACGTGCTCTGCTTACGTGAGAAGAGACCCCGTGTATCCCGCTAAAGTGGTGTGGTGTCAAGTCAAAGATGAATGAAGACTCCTGGACCTGACATGGCTTTCTGTGTGCTCTCAGTGGTGACAGGGTCTTCTGCTCATCTGGCCAGAGCCCCCTCCTCCCCAGGAGAACACCTGAAGCTCCCGGTGCTGCTCGCCGTTGGAGTGCTGGTTGCTCTGAAGCTGGGGGTGGGCTTTCACTGGCTTCACGGGGCTGAGACAGGCTTAACGGTCTTGATTTTGTTTTTAATTGGAGTGTCCTTAGAAAAGCAAAAAGAAAACCCAATCCACACACACTCGATTCTGCTTGTGCCTCTGCGAAGGATCATTGAATTCCTCTCTGCAACCTGCACAAATTATGTTGGCAAGTGCCTACTCTTCTTCTTCCTTGCTTTGACTTCACCTTTGTTCAGGCAACGCTTCAACACTTTTTATCACACTTTGCTCAATCTCTCTTCTGGAAGTAGAAAGAACTCTGGGGGGGAAAAAGTCCACAGAAATAACCCTGAAGAGATGAACGCTTCCATGAAAATTGGCTAGCAGAAGCAGACAGGAGTGATGTTTAGCCTGATTAGAATGTGATGCAGAGAGAAAATAGGGATCAGCCCTTTATGCACACCCAGATTGTACGTCTCCGTCATTATTCCCCCTGCCTTTGCACGTGTCTGATTGTGATGGCACGCTGGAGTGACTTGACCTTTTGGTCATTGAATTTTCTCTGCATCCAGCCCTGACAAGCGTTTGTGGGAGCTGCCTCCCTTCGCCCTCCGCACGGCACGGGATGTGGCTCTAGGGAGCCGGTGGCTTCTCCCACCCATCGTTCCTGCCTGGGTGCCGGTGCCCGGCGTGGGCAGGGTCAGCCCCCGGAGATTCCTGGAAGTTGGATCCATGGGCATCTCCCCGCTCAAACGGGGTTTGAGCCGATGGCAGAGCGAAGCTGCTCCCTTGGTTTGGCTGTTGTGTTAGATCTCACAAAGATGCCCAGAGCAGCAGGAAACCCCCAGGGAGTCCGTTCCCTGGTGTCCCAGGGGTTTGAAAAGGGAACAGCAGCAGCAGCACCAAGGAGTTTTAGCTGGCACTGCGGCTCTCAGCAGCGTGGTACAGAGCAGTGCAGCGGGGACGCCTGGCTGCCGTGGCTCCTTTGTGTGAAGGAGGGCAGGTGGGTTCTCCCGAGGTTCTTCCAGAGGCGTTTCTGTGCTGGGGTGGGGGTGCAGAGCATCGACCTGCTGCTGGCCAATTCCTGCCCCGTCCTTCACACGAACCTCCCTCAAAGCTGTTCACACTTTGCGTTATGTTACTGACACTTTCTCCTTCTGTTGAAGAACAGCTCACCCAAGTACCAGCCCTGTCTCCTGGGACATGGGGACGGCTAAAGGAGGTCCTTTGTGAGCACTATTGAATAATCTATATGCTCCAGTAATTAAAATCGGCAGCCTCGGTTTATGAATGTAATGCTCTTCCATGGCCCCCGTTGGAGCAGTTAGAGGTATTCCTGCCTCTCGGCTCTACATGAACTCTGATGAATTGCCTTTTATTATAGCAGATAGGACATTTAGGGATGCAAAGGGTGTCCAGAAGTTCCACTAGTTTGCATTAGCTATTGTTGTGTTGTAATTGGAGATTCCTGGGGTTTTCTTATCAAAATGAGCCCGATGGCTGGCAGCACAGCATGGAAGAGAGAGTTTAAATGGTGGAACTGGCCCCGTGGAGCCCTTTCCTCTTGTGAGTGGCTCCCCTGATGCTGCCGGGAGTGTTTGTGGGGCCAGGCCACGGGCACGGGAGCCGTTGTGGGGGTGGTTGTGGGGGACTCCTGTAAATATGTAGCAGTATATTGGGTTTTTCTAGCTGAGCCACCAAGACTGTGAGCTTGAGGACTTTTTCCTTACGATAAGGCCTGATCCCCTTTACATCATTTTGATGGCTTTACTTCTAAATAAATATAGTAAGTTGTGGGTTTTACTTTTATTTCATGAAATAAATGCAAGTTTCTATTGCTGGGAAATGATTTGATCTATAAAAATGGCTAGAAGGAAAAGAACGGTCCCTAAATTTTAAGTTTAACATTCCAGTTCCTTCTCTCTTGTCCTATTTCTCTTCTCCACAAAAATCATTATAGTTGCTTTTCATACTCTGGAGGGTTTTACACTATTTGTAATACTATCTCAAGCAGAACTAGACAGTGTGGAAAACACCTTTCTTGTGTTCCTCTGACTTGCTGGTTTGTGTTCTTTATTGCTGTGGCAGTACTTGATGTTCCGAGTCATACCCTGGACACCAGAGCTGTGCTGTCTGTAAACACTGACCGAGCGCGTTCCTTGGCCGAGGGGATTTCCCATCTCAAAAGCAAACACGCTGTGTGGGGAGAGAGGATGCTTCTTACCCCTGTCCTTTAGCTGGGGAACCTCACATCCTGGGTGACTGGGGTTAGCTTCATGTCTCTGAGCCTTTGACAGGAGCAGGAGCTGAGCGATGAACCCGGGTTTCAGTCAGTTATTCCTGTTGACCCCCAGAATCAGTTTGCTGGTAGGGTGCTGGTCAAACCTGAAACCTGCTTCGCCCCTCGATAACCTGTAACTAAAGGCGGTTCTAGGATGCAGGGCGGTAACTGCCCGTGCTCAGCCCTGGGCTGGTTGATGGAGCTGCTCCTCGTGGCTATCGCTTGCCCCCCCAGACCTCCCCCCACACCTACCCCTCCACTGGGTGACTCGGAGAAGCCCGGTGCAGAGTTATTCCACCTGACAGTAGCGGCACCGCATCCAGGTAAATAAAGATCACAGCCTGGTTGAGAAATTAAGTTGGATCCCAGTCAGATCTAATCAGGGTTACCTCACTTAAAAACTTAGATGTCAGCGTGTGCAAGGCTTAGATACCATCCCTCCTCCCGGGGAACAGTGATGGAGGGCGTGATCCTGCTTCACGGGGCTGGCAGGGTCTTTGCTGCCGTCTCCTGCTGGTGTAGAGTCAGGTCCTGCAGTGTCACAGCCATTGCTGAGAAATTGGAAACTCTCTACTAAATAATCCCTGTTAAAATGGCAAAAATAGAAGCAATGACCTTTTCAGGAAAAAAAGCAGGAACAGGTTAGAATGCTGAGTGGGGTTGGAAATTGGTCAGGATGGGGGTTTTGAATCCCTTGGGCAGTTGGAATACGTTAGGGTGCTGTCTGCAGGGATGGCGGGTGGGTGAGGGTGGGAGGAAGAGCTGAAGTTGCTCCACTTGTGTTTGTGCCGAGTCCCTCACGCCGCCTCGAATGTGTCTGGTTTGGTTGGATTTCTCTCTGACCACACAACAGCAGCTGCTGTGAGACACACGTGTGACGGGAGAAGTGGTGAAGGTGGCCAGACCCCGTGCCGCAGTGGCCTGTAGGGTCACCTTTAAGCCAGCTGGGCAGCACAGCCCTGGGTGCTTCTGTTCTCCCTGCTGCTTCTCAGTCCTCACAATTAAAAGCAGGGCTGAAATAAGCTGAAAGCTTATTTTCCTTCTGAGTAGTTGTGAGGGAACATTTTCTGCCGGGACAGAGGTATTCAGGTAGTCGTGAAACTTTGAACCTCTTCTGTTGATAGCATTGTTGTTTTGGAGATAAGTGCTTTGGTGCCTTCTCAGGGTAACCAAAAAAAAGTTAAACCACTCTAAATAATGCAAACTGGGGATGAAATCTTGTAACTGTAAGTGATCCTTCTCTTCCTGACCTCAGTGAAAGAAAAAAGAAAACACACAGTTTCCAGCATGGACCACAAGCTTGCCTATTCTCACCTGGATTTTCCTTGAAAGCGTTCTCAGTTATACCCCGAGTAACAGCATCACGGATTCCTCCCCGAGGCCGGTTGACAAGCAGCCGTAGCCTGTTACCGCCTCCCGCTCTCCAGTCCCCCGCAGCCAGCGCCAGCACCCCGTGGGTCGGGTCCGGGGCTCTTCTCGGGGCGCCCACAGCCGTGGGGACGCAGCTCAGAAGGGTCCGCCCTGCGTATGTGTAAGAGCAGCGACGTTAAACGTTTTCAGCTATTTTACGTCTCCCCATAATCTTGCAGTGAGTGTGTCCCAGGAAGTGGATGAAACTGGTACTGGTTTTTAACTCGGTGGTGGTACACCCCAAATTTTGCCAAGTTTCATGTTTGTCTCAACTGATCAGGTGTAGAAGTGAAGGCATCGACCTGAACTTGCTTCGGTGGAGTCCTTCCGACTGCTTGGGTGTGCTCTTGCTATTGGCGTGTTCCGAGCTAGAGGCGTGATGTTCTCCCTTGTATTTACTCTGTTGCCTTCAGCCTGAGGTACCACAGCGAGACCTGTGGAGTGAACGCAGGCTCACGAGGGTTCTGCTGGATCTCTGTCATGCATTAGTTATTAAGGAAGTGGCTTCTGATAAACCCACAATTATAAGGAAACTTCCAGGCTGGCTGGGTTCTGGCTTTGTCTTGGTACTAAACCAGCAACCGCTCTCTCCTGGAGAATGGGGAGCCCAGAGCCCTCTGAACAGCGTGTCCTGGGCTCAAGGTGACATCTCAACGCTTCCAAGGTGACTCCATCGTGCGACACGTGTTGGTGACTCCTGATAGACATTTATTTGCTTCTCTTTGTTCTGCTTTTCCTTTTTCTCTGAGAGTACAGGTGCAAATGAGTTACAGGTACACGGTCTCAGGGGAAAGAGCCTGGCTCATCCTTCCCTCACCCCCGCTGGAACACGGTACCGGCGAGGAGCCTCCCGGTGAGCAGCAGAGCTGAAGCATTCTGCAGTTGGCCCCCAGGTTTTATTTGTATCCAGTCGCTCACGAAAGCATGAATCTTTCCAGCTTCCTCCCTGGTAAATAATGAACTATATATGGAACACATTATTTCTGTCTGTCAGGAGGCACTGCCTAATTGCAATGGAAAATGTAACGTTATCCTTTAACTTAACATTTATGAAGCAATTTGCTATAGAAGTGGGGACTCTGTGATGGCTTTTCAGACAGTAAGCTGCGTTGCTTGAAAATGCACACGATTTAAGAACTGACAAATCCAATTCTGAGGCAGAGCAGGAGCATTGTGATATTTTGGCACTGTTTAAATATTCTCTCATTTGCCTGCCCTGTTTGTGGAAATATGCTAATGGTTATTGCTGTAGCCTTTGAACTCGCGGGGCAGGTGAAGCCCAGGATGCTGCAGCCGCCTTGCCAGTGAGCTTGATTACAGCTGATAGATGCAAATTGCTTTGGCTTTGATATTTGCGTTTGATCTGAAATGTGTTGGGAGTGTGCAGAATAGAATAAACTTCTGATAAAGGCAGAAGGAGCAAAGGGCAACCACGGGTTCCTCAGCACGGACCTGAGCGAGCACAGACTGCGTTTCGTCGTTCAAACAGGAGATGGAGAGAGGGTAGGCTCATCTAAGGCTTACAGTGCCATTTCTCCAGCAGAAAATTTCAGGTGAATTCCTGCAAACTGGGCAAACCAGGTGGCTTATTCCCATTATCCTAAACAGGGAAAGAGGAGGCAGCCAGCCTGTGAGTCTGAAGGACACCTAAGGAGTCGGGGGAAGCTAGGAAAATCATCTAAAAATTTTGCCTTTTCACTTTTCTCTACATCCATTTTCCATCGTCTAGATGTTTCCAGCAGTTGGAGAGTGTGAGCCACTCAATGGAGATGCTCCACCGGGCGTTAAAGGGAGCTGGGCATTGCTGTGAAGCTGTGAACAACCAAATCCAGAAACATGATCCCTTTCCCCTCGCCCGTCTGCTTCACTTGGTACCATCACCCTTCAGGGGGCTCAGCTCTTCACTGCCTTCCCTGCCTCGTCTCAATCATCACGTGGCTTTTAGAAATGCACTTTTCATAGCAGTAGCTAGAGGTGTTATTTCTACCAGGATAGATTTTCTGTCTGTTTTTCCCCTGTGCCTCCATGTGTGATTCCGAGGCGGAGTAAGCGATACACCGTGCCACGCTCGGTGGATGAGTCACTGACCTTTTGCTGGGGGAGTCTCTTTGATTTACCCTCCCTTCAGAGTGGAAGTACAGGTGCTGCTTTTGTGCCCTGCTGGTGAATACAGCAGCTGGCAAACATCTGCAGGTTCCATGCACCCTTCTGTGGGTCTCTGCTCGTTATTGGTGGCCTTGGGTTTGTACCGGTTTGGCTTTTCAGCAAGCGCTGGGATTGCAGAGACAAGGGAGCTGCCCCCACAGCATCCTCACGAGCAGCTGGCTTGGACTGTCTCTGCTGGGTGAGAGGGGAAAGGGAGCTGGTTTGCATTATTAATTATTTAGCCTTGCTGGTCTGTGCATCGGTTACTGACACTTTGCACTGTCAATACCCGCCTGTAACACCGCAGTGTGGATGACAAGGTAATTTTCTGCAGCTACAAGTCCTGTTAGCCAGAGGATCAAAGTCTCTTGAGGAGAAAAGGGTGCACTTTAAAGCTGTCAGATGCAATCAGAATAATCTTGCTTGTCATACAGATTTTCTTCCCTTTATTCAAAGGCTGAAGACAAACCCATGAAAGAAACAAATATGAAAGCCATACTCTTGACTGCAGGCTTGGGCTGGGGTGTTACAGGTTTGTGGATAGTTTTTCATTTCTCTTTTGTAATGAAACACTGAAGAGGAACGCGTGAAAGAGTCTGCCTGTTTAACCTGAAGTCAACTGCAAAAAAGTTGGCC
Source organism: Limosa lapponica baueri (assembly GCA_002844005.1). Taxonomy (NCBI): domain Eukaryota; kingdom Metazoa; phylum Chordata; class Aves; order Charadriiformes; family Scolopacidae; genus Limosa; species Limosa lapponica. Next base: position 22,923 of record KZ509383.1, on the reverse strand, counting down.
CAGGTTCCCTATGGGATTGGAAAGGAAGAAAGGGGGGCTGTAGTTGAGAACTTGCTGCAAAGAGGTGACTATCTGCCACTAAAACACCTTCTGCTGCTCCGGGTGTCTCTGCTCGATGCACAGGACAAGTCAGTCCTGGGCTTCGTTCTTCCAGCCTGGCTCAGCTGCTGTGTTTGTCATCTCTGGATGTCAAACCATGGCCATAGCTGGGTTATTTGGAAGATGGAGGTACCAGGAGCTGCTGGGGCGCAGCTCCTCTGCAGAGGTCAGCGGACGTGAATCAGTGTCTCTGTGTTACCTTGCCTGGCTGGACAAAGAGATTAGTGTGTTATTTCAAGAGGAAGAAAAGTGTGGGGTGAAGACCAGGTGCTGTGTTTGCGATTCCCATCCATTTAAGCCTTGACCCAGGGTCTTGAGATTCAAAAGGGCCTGATGGTTTAACTGTTTGTGTGTTAATTGTAGTATCTCGCACCACATTGCAAGAGGCGCAGAATTCACTTAAGCCCAATTAGAAGAAGAGCACTGTCAGGCACAGAGGTTGGTGCAGTGACTTGTAATGTCAGTGTGGGTCACTGAGACTAGAAACAAACACAGCAACATCTGCAGGAGCCTGGAGGAGCAGGTGTCTCTTTCCTATGGAAATGCGGTATAAATGGGAAGCAAATTTCCTGGCCTTTTCCTCGGGATGGTTTGTGAATCATAGGCGTAGAACATAAATGTATTTCTGGGGCTGTCCGATATATTTTTAAATTAACCATATATATACACAGTGACATTTGCAAAAGCTTTTTGTGAATTAAAAATACAACTCTCATTGACTTGCTAAGTCACACTGGCATTTTGCAAATACCTCCCAAAATAATTTCAGAGCATGTCTTGCGAGGAATATAGGCTATTGTGCATCCTGGGAGTGGGTTGTGGCTTATTCCTGTTACACAACGACACTGAATTCCAAATCCGTCCTGGTGCCGTGCTGCCCTGTGATTCAGCAGGGCCTCTTAGAGATGCTGGTTTTGTGGTGGGCTTGGGTGGTCCAGGTCTTGCCATGGAATATGAAGAGGCGGAGAGACCTGGAGAAACTTCTTAGCCTCCTCCTTGCCTGGCTGTTATGTATCAGCTTTGAACATGGAAGAACTGAGAAACAGGCACAGGAGTGGGGGAATACAGCTTTCTGAGCCATGCGAATTGATGGAAAGGCAGGAGTTGTCCCTGGTACGGATTCCGGATCCTCTGGGGAGCTGCTGACGCTGAGTCATCTCCGCTCTGTCAGGGAGATAACAAATATATATCAGCTCCTGATTTACTAGGCAGAATGATGACAGACACAGGAAAGGGAAGTTAAGCACGCAATTTTGCTCATTTTGAAGAGGAACCGCTGACAGTTTGATTTATGGACTGTGCTCCTTGAAGTCTGAGGATTAGGAGCGCGCTTGAAAGGTGGAAGGAGCTGAGCAGAGGGCAGACCTGACCATCAGGTGAATTAATGTAGGACAGTCTGTCATGTCACTAATGATGGTGATGACACTTCATTATGCTGCTGGTGTATCCCCTGGTGATGCTGAGGGAGGGAGGAGACGCTCTTGTGTTGTGCCAGTGTAACCTGCTCTGCCACGGCCCCGTTTCTGCTCCCACGGCATCTCGCTTCACTCCAGAATAGAAGATTTTAACCTGTATTATTGATCCTTCCTTCACTGTTTTGGGGGTTTTTTGTTACTATGGTGGATTACACAAATGCAGGCATCAAAGGGTAATAAAAGTAAAGGGCAGGGTTTGACACAAGGTACCCTCTGTGAACTTGGGCCAGCGAGAGGAGAGTGGGAATCCCTGTCAGCTGGCCAACAGCATGGGCGCGGAGCCAAGGGTGATGTATGGCCCCGACGGGACAATCGGCATCGCGTCGCCGAGTGGTGTGTCTCTGCAGCTCCCCTCGCCGGTCGCAGCGCCTGCTCCGGCCTCTGGGTCACAAATACCTGGTTCTGGGTGGGAAATGCAGCATCTGACTTAGTGTGAAATAACAGCGATGCCAAAGGTCTCTCAGTGAAGCTGCTGGGAACCTGCAGGCATCGGAAACGTCCTTTCCACGTGTAGCACAATGCTATCCTGTTGAACAGCCTTGTTGGTGACCCGAAGCGAGGTGGGGGAAACGGAGGGGAGGAGGTGACAGTGATGAGGGCCCTAGCTCTGTGTCCTGTTTGCTGCCCTCTTGGTGACGTGTTCCACTGAAATAGCACTTAAGTTACAGGTTTGCTCATGCCTCCTGCTGGCTTTGCTCTCTGTGTTTGGCCCTCTTCAGGAGTTTCGTTCTGAAATAGAACAAAACCAGATATTCTTTTTCCTTTTCAAATAGGACTCCTGGTTAATAGTGCTTTGTGTTAATTAATGATAAATTAGTAGCATTCACCTCCATAGAGTGAGCTCAGTTCCCTGGGGACGCTGCCCGGTGGGGCGGGCACACAGCAAGAGGGATGAGTTCCAGTCCAACTCCCTCATCCTCGTGTCCCTCAAACTCTCACTGCTGGGGGGACCTGTCCCATTGATTACAGGGTATTTACCTTGGTAAGAGCTGCCTATGGAGGCACAAGTCTCAAGCCGCTGTTGTCAGCGGTCTCCTTCAGCCTTCAGGGATGCTGACATGGTCCCGTTGCCTTTACTTGGCCATGCTGGGTTTTTTTGGCTTTTTTTTCACCCAGCACTTTTTCTTTGTTGTGAGTCTTTTTCGTTACCTGCGAATGTGCTCTCACCTGCGTTCCTGCCGGCTTGGGAGAACTTGCACTGAGAGCTCCATCAATGGTCCGTGTTCGTTTGGGACCCAGAGATGTGCTTGCAGTCCTTTGGTGTGAATTCTTAGCGTTCAGCTCAAATCTAAGGTAACAGAGTCTTATGCCTTGCTTGCTACACATTTCTTCTTTCTCCAGTTACTTGTTCAGGCTGGTTTTCTTATTTTCGGTCTCCTCCCCACACCTGACAGCTCAGATTTTGTCTCTCAGTCACACCAGAAGTAAGTCCACGTGGGTCAACAGATTTACTCCAGATTTACACAGGAGATCTCCCAAAGCTGAGCCGGGATCTTTTACTCTTTACTGTCCCGTCTTGCTGTCTGTCTCCTGCGGTGCTGTGTGGAAGACCGCATAAAGACTGAAGATTAAAAAAAAATAAGTTCTCCTTTCTGTGTAGAAATCAGTCTGTAGCGGCAGGGCTGTGGCTGTGTGAAGGGGGCGGTGGGAGCGGAGCATCCCCCGTGCTGCAGAAGGAGCTCTGCATCGCCGCCGTGACCCATCTGCCAACCCGGGGAGGGGAGCAGGGGCTGCCCTCCCGGCCCCGGGAACACACCGCATTAATAGAACATAAGTGCTCCTGCGATGGCACTGGATCTGTGGCAGCTGTTTGTTCAATGTTTCATGCTTTTAGCCACATCTGCTCCAAATGAGTGTTAATATTGCAGTGGCATCCACTAAGGATGGGCTCTGTCAGCTTTGCTAAGCATCAGGCTGACCCCGGTGACAAGGGAAGAGCAGTTCATCCCGCAGTGCTGTCTCTCCCGCCGCCCCCCGACGCGTCTCGCCTGGCTCCGCTCCATCAGAACGCCTTCCTGACGCTCCCCCCACCGAAGGGGGGACGGAGGAAAGGAAAAACTAAGACAGTGATTCTCAAGGAGAAAAATTGCATTTATTTCTAGCACCCTGTCCAGCAATGTCAGATAACAGTTTATTCATCCCCTGGCCCCTGTATGACATTGAAGCATATCAACAGTGACAAAAGTATATTGAATAATTATCTTGAAATTAATACATTATCCCAAACTTAAATAAATGTCATCTGATCAATATATCTTGGAATGGAAAGGGAAGAGAATGTGAAGGGCATCGCTTCATTATTCATTAATTTTAGAGTAATGTAGGCAGATGAAATGGTTATTTCAGAGCACTGCTATTATACTCACTGGCATTTTAAATAACTCCCAAGATTTAACAGTATATATTCCCTTGTCGAAGCAGCTTATACTTGTTAACACTGTGGGTTCCAGATTTCTCTGCTTGACAATGCTGCGAAAGACCAGAAATAATACTATGATCCCATTCTG
>KZ509381.1:13110-23442 GCA_002844005.1 Limosa lapponica baueri | reverse complement strand
TATTATTAGTTTTTGCTAATTTTTTTTTCTGTATTTATTTGTCAATATTCCTTGCATAACCTAACATACAGTGAGATTAACAAACCAAGGTAGTTCACAGTTGGTCCCCACAGTATTATGGATTATATTCCTGCTACCTCCTGATTGTGTTTTGACTTCATCTCACCAGTGTGCAGTTCATTGACTTGGGTTCGGTAAATCTAAGAAACACGGCCATCATATAACTGTTTTGCTTTCAAGAGGAACAGTCTCAAATATCATGATAGTGACACAGGTACAGAGGCCTGAAAAAAAAAGATGTTTTTCTTACTGGTTTGCAATTAATATACATAAGGAACCTCCTTTGCAATCCACGTCTACGTATGGTGCGTAAGTACTGCAGCAGAGAGTGGGGAGACCAGCTGGATCAATACTCACGGGAGGAAAAAGAAGACTCATTTCAAGCCACTGCAACTTGAGAGAAAAGTTGAGGTCTCTTTGTGTAAAAGAATCATACTTATTGACTTGACTGCAGCAAAAAACCTGACCTGATAAGAATCTGAACGTTCCTAACTCCCAGTCATGCAAACAAAACATGCTTCTAAGCTAACATAAAGCTAAAGTTTTCATTCTGTGTCAGTTTTTTTTTAGTTATTTACAGCTAAAAGAAACACGCTCAACTGGAAGCTATATTTAGGAAAAGCTGAAAACTTTAAAAACAGGACACAGACATGAGTTTGCAGTGCCATTAAGCTGGTGGTTTAAAATGTCTATGTGACATATTGATAACTTCTTTCTGGTTGGCTATTTTTCTTTAGCCTCCCCCCCGCCCCCTTTTTTTTTTTTAACATACATCTTTCTCTATTGCTTCCTCACTAGCACGGAGAGCTCCAGCTAGTTCATAAATTCCATTGCTGCCTGCTGCCGTGTGATGTGGTCATGCAGAAAATATTTCATAGGAGAAAGTGTTAGGTAGCTAGAGGCGGTATTGTCGATCATTACTTGGAACTGCAGCTACTGGTATGTGACTATGTATTCATTTCATGCATTATAACACCTAATGTACATGACAAAATGTTGAATAGAAAGTTAATTCACAAACTAGAGTAGCTGGTGTTGCTGAAGCTGTATGGAAAATACGTGTTATTATTCCTTCTCCTTTTCCAGTGCTTACTAGCAATTTGAAAATGATTCAGTCTCAACATTGCTTAATTTCACCATTTATTTTTACCTTGATTTAGTTCATTAAAGTTTGCAAAATGCTTTAATGTGCTTTGTTGGGAGCTGCCCAGCTCCCAACATTCAGAGACAAACAGCAAAAATACAAATATTGTCTTTAAACTATTTTTCATTTTTAAGCAAGTGCGTATGAAGGTTTGTTCAAAGTGTATTTTGATCGCTATGTCTCTGGCCATGACCTAAATCCGCTTCTACTTAGGATGACATCTTTTAGGAGTTCAAAGAAGCGACTGCACAAGAGAAATATTCGAAAATTATCAACGAGAACTTATGTTCTGGTATTCTTATGCCAAAGAGGTTACTTTGAGGAAGAAAAACATCTGTCTATTGAAGCAGCGAAAGGCAACTTTTATGCCAAAGGTAGCTACTTGCATGTTAATTTGGTCAATATAAATATTGTATGTAATACACAGATTGTATGCACTTCACTGGAAAAAAAATATTCATCTGCTTTTAACCCTACTGTATAAAAATACAGAGTTCACTGGATCATGCGAATAAGAAAGAGGATAAAACAGAATGAAAATGTTAACTACTAAAAGCCTACAGTAAATCAGTGTTGGTGTCAGTCAGTACTTGCCTGTTTTTCACAGGAATTACAGGTATTTGCCTAGTTTTATAGCTGACTATAACATTCCTATTAACAATCAAATCAAGAGTTTCTTTAAGCGCAGTAAGGTTTCCTGCTAGCACCACATAAAAATAAGCATTTTCCTAAAACATTTGTTGTTTTATTGGTGCATCATTGTATAAAAATATATTTTAAGGAGGCAGCAGATCCTCCATCAAAATAGGACATGAAATTCAAGTGTATGTGACAAAACACAGGTAATTTTGAAAAATGAGAATGAAAAATTTACTTTATATATTGACATACATAGTAGTATTATAAACACCAGGAACCAAATGGATAAATCTAAGAAATATGTGAGGCAGATCATGCATTTGCACAGCAAATTCCTATTCTAAGAATTTGAACATACTCACAAACCCAACCAAGCTAATGACACAGTTGAAAGGGAAAAATAGGGTCTTGAGTATATTGAAAAGTTATCTACCTCACAAGTATTCTTTTTTCAAATTTCCTCATTCCAAATCAGGAACAAATATGTCAGCTTAGCCTTAGACAACCCTGCGGTAAGACTGAGGAGGAGTAATCTACTACTAGAGGAAAAAATGAAATGCTTTCATTCTACCGTGGTTGTCACAAGAGCACACACATTTCATGTGAGTAGTGAAGATCTGAAACAAAGACCCTGCACGGGTGGAATCAAAGGAAAAAGAGAATCATATTAAAGAAACTTACTGTTGTTACAAGTAACCCCCCCAAAAAGCTTAAAATGGGACCTGGGACAAATAAGATTAACAAGATATTAACAAATGTTGACTACAGTAGGTTCTACCTGCATAATTAAAAAAAATCCCTATCATATAAATAATTTTAGAGATACCCATTATTTGTGTCATACAATAATGAATTAGTAATTAAAAATATTCTAATAGGAATTGCTAAAATCAGAAAACAAGGCACAGTTATATGCCTATACATTTATATCACAAATGCCATGTAAACTTTAAATTATGTAAACTTTAGTCATGACAAATATAATTTTTACTGCCTCATTTCAGCAAGATTTTTCATTAAATACTGCATTTATGACGTAGAACTCATCAATAGCCAGTAAATTATTAAACATCTTGATATTTATATCTTACAACCTCTCTCATTCCACTCCATAAAGATTTCGTTGACTGATTGCATTTTGTATATCATGACTGTTTTTCTACCATTTTTATTTTATTTTTCAAATTGTTAAATAAAGCTTCAGACCAAGAGAGTCTTTCCTGCACACAGAAAATATAGGTAGGAATCTGTTCAACCAAATTAGTGAAGAAGAATGACACATTACTCAATTGTGTGGATTCTCTGTGTATTAACACTATAAAAAAATAAGACTGGGTGAAGAGGGGAAGGAGAGAAGAATAACTGCCAAATTTTCTGTGAAAAGCTCATATCGAGATTTTTCAGCTAAATCCAGAGGGATATTTAGTACACAAAAGCTTGCAGATATGTAATCAATACTCCAGTACACTGCCTCCTTGTGATAAATTATTAATAGATGAGGGAGAGATTGTCTTCTTAAATGTAAATGACTTTAATGATAAAAACCTGGTTGGAACATTGATCACCCCAAGCTCCGCTTCCAATCTGAGCTACCTGAAAAAACCTAATGTCTCTGTTAGGCTTCCAGGGCAAAGGATATTCTGATGGTTGCAATGACGTTACCTACATCTGTCAGTTGAGTAAAAAAGTACTTCTGGGACAAAACAAAGGCCCTTCACAGAGATTACAGATAAAGATAAATGTCTCATTTATTTATATTAGACTAGACTAAAGAAAGCATGTGCGTATACATACATTCCCGTCTTGAAGGATTCACCAATTCCTTTACCCGAACATAAGAAGAGTTCTTAAGAAAAAGAGTTCTTAAAAGAGCAGGAAACAAATGAAAAATACCCTGCAATAACGATTTGCAAAGCTCATTTTCTATAGAAAGAAATACATATATATGTACACACACACAAACTAGTAATGGAGTCTGATTCTCGTCTCCTGTATCTTCTATTCCTGAATTCAGATGCTTTGAAAGCATACGATGCTGGGTTACCCTTGGCCAGCAGCTGAACACCCTCCCTGTCACTCACTCACTCTCCTCCTTAACAAGAAAGAGGAAGAAAATAAGATGCAAAAGCTCACAGTTGAGATAAAGTCAGGGAGATCACTTACCAATTGCAGTCACAGGCCCAACAGACTTGACTTGGGGAAAATAAATTCAGTATATTACCAATTAAAATAAATCTGGATAGTGAAAAACAAACAAACCCAAAATTAAAACAACAGATATCGTCTCCCCTTCCAATCATGGTTTCCCCCCATGAAGGGCCCTTTCTAAGCATGAAGAAAGCACCACACTAATTCTTTGTGATCTTGTTTCCTCTTGCTTTGTCAAACTAAAACTCTGTGCCCTGCAAGAAGTTAATGTTTTATGCCAATCCTCGTCTTAATGCATTATTCAAACCGCTCACAGAAAAGTATATGACAGGCTGATATTTAATACATTATATACTGCCTATTCACTAACCCCACTAAAATTGCCCTTTTTCACCTGAAAGTTTTTTATCTGTTTTATGTTATGCTTACATAAGTAAAAGCGTATGAAGAATTACTTCTGTCAGAAAGTTAAATAAAAATGAAGTACCAGTGGCAGTTGTTATTAACAAATTTAATTATATTCCATTGATTCTCTGAATTTCTGTGAGTTACAACAGCAACTTCATAGTATCACCTAATAGTTATACAGTTCTCCCCAGAGGAGACCAATATACTTAAAAAACTGATATACAAATTACGCATTGTGAAACATTTAATCCACTAGTGAAAGACTCTTCTGAGGGAAAAGGGGCAATTTTAACAGGGCACAGCATCACTACACATCATTTGAGAAAAGGAAGTGAAGAAAATCTTCGAAATGTATCTTTTTGATACAAATCAGACTTCTTACACATGCTAAAGGTCATATTGGTACATCACGGAATATAAAAAGAGCTGGGTTCAGCTGTTCCACTACCATATGACAGTAATAACAAACAGCCAAAGCCCCAGTACAAAACAGTATGCAAAGTTTAAAACAAAGATAGCTTGGTCAACTTTATCCCCCTGAAAATATGGCTGTGTAACACGAACACTCCTTTTAAGGATTACAGTTGTGAGAACACATATGGAAGTGGACCTCCACTGATATTGGAATGGTTTCATTTTAATAAGGAAAATATGGTATGCTTTTCAGGATAGGTCTTGATTTTAAAAGTATAGAAAGAAAAATGTTGTAGGAGTGTATATTGTGGTTTACAATTTATGGGATTAGGTAGAAGCCCCCTGCAGAAAAGGGAAGAGCGGTCCTTTCTTTGGCACTACCACAGATGTGCTCCGGAGAGATGAGTCCCAAGTCCAGAACAGGTGGGCACAAAATGCCAGCACGGAACTGGCCACTCAAACAGAGTTCGAAAAAACACAGTGATGAGCAGGGAGCAGCCAGAAGGGTCTCTGTGGGGAACCCAGAACTTCGCAGACGCTACAACTTAGAAAGTCACCAGCTGAAACCAAGTCTGTAAGCAAGGACCTGCCTCTAAGGACACAATAGGCAGGGGAAGAGTTGTATATAAACCCCTTTTATTTATTACTTATTTGCTCTGAGTCTTCTGTTCAAAAACTTAAGTATTCTAGTTTTAGTTCTAACAGAACCTATAATTTAAAACATGTAAAAAGCCTTTTAGCTTTCTTTGGAGACTGCTCTATAAGGAGAAGGTCTATTTAAATCCACTTAGAAGATCCAGCTGACTCAGGGTCTTATTATGTAAATGTACGATCCTATCACCAACAGCCAAAAAAAAGCAAAACAGAACGGGAAAACCAATCGGGCTGTCATAATTTACTGCAACATTGAGGATATACAGGCAGTATCAGAACAGATTAATTAATTCTCAAGTAAGCAGGACAATTTTCAGTCTGATATATAGATTGTATCTCCAAACACTAAACATTGTGAAGATTTTGGTGAATGAAGCAAAGTGAGAATCTTACTTTGCTGTTTCCAACAAAAACAAGCAAAAACCCTCAAAAAGTTGTCTGCAGGTCAGAAGCCTGGTTTCAGAAGCTACAGGACAAACTGCATTTACTGTCTGGAGATTATCCTAACTCTTCTATTTTATTTCTAGATAAAATAAAAAAGGCAAGGATCCCTTTTGGTACAGAAGAGGGAAATTTCCCCCCGCCCCGGGGTAGAAAACATATTGCAAAGGTCTGCTGCTAATGTGTGTAAACCATGTAGAAATGTCATTGAAAAAAGATTGACTGTTAGATTTCTAGTATTGCTACAAGGCTTCAGAAAAAGAAAAAAAGATTCTTCCAACACAGCAACAATTTTGATTAAAAAGTTAATCTTTCTGACTTCGTGCTAGTTTTATATACCAGTCAAATTATTTAAGTAATTTTCCAATTTTACATATATATTTCTTTCTGACAGTTGTCACTACCAAATTAAATGTTTCCTTTCAACATGCACAAGAACTAGGCATTTTGTAGTATGTTACATTTCCCTTAAATACAAGGCTAACTTCATCCTTTGGATAAATACCTAGTTCCCTACTAATTTAGGCTGTCTCCTGAGAGAAATATTTAACCCTGTTGAATCTGTGGAGGGCAGGGACAGAAGTGTGACCTGAGCAGGTGTTACAGCTCAGCCCGGCTGCATGGCACTTACAGATGCTACAGAGTAGATTCTCAGGCTCCATATTCACATATAATACAACTGCTGTACCTGTCAGCTACTAAGGTTAAGTCTCAATATAATCACGCCACTACCTCCCTGACAATCTCAGGTCGTATTTTGTTCTTGCCCGTTCCTTGTGGCCCATTTTACTCTGGAACATACTGCAGCTGCAAGCAAAAACTTTTATAGCCAGAGAAAATCTGTCCTGAGCAGCAAGTTACATGTCTGGTTTGTCATCTTTAAAAAGTCCCTTAACACTCCTAAATAATTTTGTGACGGCAAATACTTATTTTTTTCCTGGTTTCAGAAGATAGGGAGAAACAAGATATTCTTGCTTACTTACAAAATCAGTTTTAAGGCCACAAATGGGAGTTGGAATTCCAATTCACAGATGAATTCTTTTTAAGTTGAAACATATAGCAGAATTTCTATTCACTGTACTCCCAAACTGCCTTGCAATTTATACTATGACTGGCATAAAGAACACTTGCTATATAAATAATACTTGAAAACTAAAACAAGTTACAGGGTATAAAATTTTAACCATTCAAATAAGTTGCATTCTGTGCTTTATGTGGAACAGTAGTCATTCTGGGACTCGGTGTAGTGTCTCCTACTGAGAAACCCCAGAGCCAGAATGGTACTTCTCCAGCATTTTGCAAACTAGTGGAGCAGGGACTCCCACACCTAACTCTTCTCTAGGGATAAGAGTTATTTTTTTCTTCTTAATGGACTGAAAAATACAGAATATAAAATCTGCCTTCAAGAACTTATTTGAAAATATTATTACGCGCATTTGCGAATATACACTTTTGGTGCAGAAGTGGCAAGACTTTTCACATGTACACTTGCTCATGTCAAACTGTCGTTCTAAATGGAATAAACAGCTCTGCAAAGTCCCTGAGATCATCAAACACAGACACCCACCCATGGAACCAGCACTCGCTAGAGAAATACCTTATAGAGTATTCGGCAAACACGTTTAGAGTACAGAATTATCTGCTGCAACACAATTCATGTGCATTCAAGCAACAATAAAGGTGAAATAAGAAAGCATTGCCAAGATAATAAACGTTTGGCACATATCATAAACTAATATTAAACAAATAGAGAATTTTTCCAACCAATATACTTGTCCTATACGTATACATACACAGACATGTAGTAAAATGTAGTAAAGACATATAAAGACACGTAGTAATTTTTTTTTTAAATGCGGGTCAGAACAAGAGGAGCCTTAACTTTCCATATTGGAATTAAACCAGTATGAGTAAATCCTTTGAACAAACCAGTATAGCTACAGGAAATCCCCTGAAACAATAATTTGTAACTATTTTTCTTTGCATTTCATAAATAATGAATAATTAAAAAGAAAAAACAATCCACCAGTACCACATTTTTTCATGCACCAGTTATGCAAGCAGGCTACAAAATCCTCTAAATATGAGAAAAGTTGAAGTGAATAGCACATTGTTTTTAAGGAACAATGAAATTATTTTGATGCTTTGCAGTCATTTCCCCCTCAAAGCTAGATTTTTTAACCTTTGGAAAAAAAAGCTTGTTTTGCAAGTGAAACAGTTTACAAAACTGTTTAGAATACAAAACCATTATTCTTTTAATCTAACATCATAAAAATGTTTCTTCTCCCAAGTAACCATCTATTTATTTTTTTGTTATAGATTTCTACCCAGAACACTTATTCATAATCCGGCAAGGTAATTTAGTATGCTTCTATAAATAATTATGAGTGACTTAATTTAAAAAAAAAAAGACTGTAAAAGAGAAACTGTCTCACCCACACTAGAATCCCAAATGTGAAAAATAATTTGCTTGAGAATCTGTACTTTTCTCTTTTATTCATGGAAAATTTTATGTATCCGGGGAAACAAGGTCATTAGAAAGTGAATATAAAACTATTAGATATATTTACCTTACACTTCATGTACTTCAAGCAGGTAATTTGGATAATCTTTGAATAATTACAATGCAATGCTACCAAAAAAGTTTCTATTTCTTTCTAATAACTACATCCCATTAGATATTTTAAAAAATATATGATGTTGAGGTATAAAATGTAACAGCACAACAGACCACACAGAGATCACACAAGGTTAATAGAGGAACACCATTATTCTTGGTGGCACTGGGCATGGTGCTAAGCCTCACACTGTCACTTCCTTTGAAAGCTCTACTCATGGATATACCTTTAATTTCCATCTAACTCAAAGTCATGGTAAGACATATCAAATGATACCACAATTGAATGTCATTTGCTGCATTGCTAGAGTTTTCCTTGGACAATTCCTACGAAAATATCTCAGATTAAATTATAAAATCTGGTAAGATCAGTCCAGCAAGATACGATGGAATAGCTTATATTTAAAACAGAATTTCACAGTTTCAGAAAATTGGACCCAAAAACTCTTACCCTTTTTTTACAGTACTCTTAAACAAACTACTTTTATTTGCCTTGATTCTTCCACTAATGATATCCGTTATAGCTGCACAACACAGGTTTGTCACTGGACCAAAACCCTACTAGTGCCAAAGCAGTATGTTCCACTTCATCCAAAAGATCCACTGAATGATCCCATCAAGGCTAAAAGCATGGCGCTGTCTCAGGAGTCTCCTACCAGACCTAGGACCTAGAGCCAACACTCAGTCTTAGAATTTCCTCCTCAGGCATTAAACACAGGTCCATATGCTCTTGGATGCCACCTGACACTCAGAGTATCACACAGTCACAGAGTTGTCATTGAACCTGCCTGTTCACAGTCCTCGTCAGCATTTACAGAGATTCACACTTACAGCAGCACAGAAGCCTCCAAACAATTTTCTATTTTTCTATTTTCTCCAAGAATCCAAGGTCTGGCAGCACGTAAAGTAATAGGGAGCTTCCACCACTGAGTATGCACAGACACTTGAAAAAACCCCAACCCCAACCCAAGCACTCCCAAACTCTATACTGGAGTTCTTAGAGGAACTCATTCTTCTCCGTGTCCATTATTTACTGTCACCCTTACCTTAGTCACAGAGGGAAACAGTCTGAAGTTCTCAGCTGGGAAATAATCTTACTAAAATGTTAGTAAGGTATCTGTGTGATTATGTAGTTTTATAATATAACATCTATACTTTCATTTTCCAAAGTAGCTGAAAAAAATTGCCATCTTTCTCCAAATACACAAAGAATTAACACTTTTGTACATGCCAAGTTGAAATTTAAAACAAATACAATGAAAAGAGACTTGCACAGTATTTATTTCATAGAAAGCGCAGTAGTTATTTCAATTACTTCATAAGTAATTGAAGAACGGCTATTGCTTTGTATCATGTATTTGAAAATTATGAATGAAACAAGATTTACTGTAGCTGAAACATATAAGTGGCATAGCATGTTTAAAGAGGAACAAATTGCTTCAAGTTTTCTCAGCAACGAAGCAGCCAGATGTTATTTTTATGCATGCAATTGGCAGAACAAGTTCAAATATTATTTTGCACACTGTGAGTGCATCTTACTATCCTTTTTAGTAGTCAGATAATCGTTAATTGTGAGAGTGGGAAATGGCTAACCAGGTGTATAAAAAGCAGAGCAAAAACCTAACAGAAGGGAGAAATAAGGGAGAGCAACCAGGCCTTGGAGAGGGAGATGAGCACACCTGGTAACACAGGGAACTGATAAGACATTAAATCCCAAAACAACAGTGATCTTCTGGAAATGAGGTTATTATTCACTGGTCCTTGACCAGACTTGATTTTGGTTATCTTTTAATGCAAATACTAAAAT
>KZ509379.1:15427-34168 GCA_002844005.1 Limosa lapponica baueri | reverse complement strand
TCTTTGAACGGGCAACTCTTGCCCACGAAGTGGCCTGGCCTGATGAAATGCCACCCCCGTTTTTGGCATTACTAATACTCACGTTGGGCTGTTGAAGGATTTGCCACCGCACTTCTCTCTTCTCTTGGAAGACTAGTATGTGCATTTATTATTAATGGGAATCAAAGGTGCTTTTAAATAGCAGGGCTCGTTTTTCCTTGTGGTGCTGATCTGTCACCCTCTCTAGGCAAAATGTGGGCTCCTAGAAAGGTGCATAGGAGAGGAAGGATTTTAATTCTTATGGTTTTCGCTAATAATTCACTACTGGCCACTGTCCAGAACAGGATACTAGGTTAGTTAGACCTGTGGCCTGTCCCAGTATGCTAGGTCATGGACTTAAAGACATTTGAGTCCAAGTTCTTGGTCCTACTTAAGGAAACATGAATTTACAAGGAATTCTTTCAAATGCCTGAGCACTGAAAAAAACCCTTCACTTGCTCTCACAGCCCACAGATTAGCGTGCATCATCCTTTTTCTTTTTTATAATCAGAAACCAACATTAATTAAAAACTGATGGCACAACACAGCTCCACTTTATTACATTCTCTTACTTCATATGGTGACAACCTTCCCATTTTATAATAGCCAGAAAAATAACAATAATAAAAAAAGTTTAATTCTGTTCAATACTCCTGCACTTCTGTTTTATTTTATAGGAGCTTTACTATGAATTTACAGCTATGCTCTGCCCTCAGTTACTACATACTGGTGAAAAGAAAGCTGTTTGTTTCTGTGTATCTATGACAATACTTCTTTTAGTTGTTCATAAGAGATTGACGCTCTTTTGATTACAGTGGTGGTATTTCCATATTGTAAACAATACTCTGTACTGTTACTAAAGTACTGTACATTTCTAGTTGCACAATTGTGTTATTGAGTGTAGATTCTCACTATCTCATGTATGGTGCTATTTTTCGTTGGTGGAAAAGAATCTTAGCAGTCGATTATTGCTTGATATTTTATTATAATACAGGGATATATTCTCCATGGCAATAATATCATTTAAGTTTTTCATTACAGAGTGAAATGTATATATTTTTCCATTAGCTAATTTGCATATGTACTGTATCCATGGTAATTTTCTTTTTGGTGCTGGTTATAAATAGAAAAGATAAAAAGAGTCAAACTGAATGGAACCAGTTGTAAACGAAAACCAAAAAAAAAAAAACAAGAAGAAAAGAGGATCATTCCATTTTGAAAAAATTGAGTATGTTGAATAATAAATTTATTTTTTCCATAACAACTTTAATAAGGTTTCTGAACTTGAAAAAAAATACAAAGGACAAAATAGCTAGTATGAAAACTAAGAGAAAGGAGTGAAGCTGTAAGTAGTACACTATGCATCTGTCTAATACTGGACTGAGACTGGGATTCCGTTAAGTCTAGGCCAACTGTTTGATAGCTGTGGTAGGTGCAAAGGGTCATTTGTCACTAAAATTCTGGCATCTCAGAGTTCCCAGTGTGCTAACAAATCAAGAAATGATGGGTCTTGTCCCGGTCGGGTTGCAAAATAAAGCGCAGGGAATGTTAATACCTGATTAATGCCTTCCAAGGTCTGTGGTCAGTGACACAACAGTAGAAAATGCCTGTCTGGAAAATGTGAGCCGGGCTCTGTTTGAGGTATCGCTGCCTGAGCAGGCTGCGGGGAAGATAAAGCTTATGCATGGCAGGAGGGACGTTTTGCAAGTGCTTTTGAGAAAGGTTGCTTTCAATGTATGTTGGAGCTGAGATGAAGTGGCAGCTTGCTGTATGTTTAATGGTAGCTGCTCCGCAGGCGCAACCTGACAATAAAGGCTGCTGAGCATGTGGAAATCTATACTGGAGCAAAATTATCCCATCCATTGGAAAGGTATCAACATAACCTAGCTGCACACTTCCCTGGTGTGAAATAAACAGAATTACTTCAGAGCCAAGTGGTTTGGATGTCTTTGTTGTAGGCACTAGTCAGAATCTTTGTACTATTTAATTCCCCCTTCAGCATGGTGAAGCTGTTTTTTGCAGATATGCCTTCAGGATCCTCTCCCATCCTGTCTCACAAAGATGCCATCATCCGTATCCCATTCCAGCTCAATTCTTGTTAAAAGGACACTTCCTGGAGATGGGAGCAGCACCTTTCTAAAGCAGCCTTAAGTACGGTTGGTGTGAGAGTCCTCCTCTCCAAATGATTTCCAGAAAGGGAGTTTATACTAAAAATAGAGCTCGTTTACTGGCTCACGCTGGCTTCTTGGTAATGGCACAACACTGATAGGCTTCCTAGTTTTCAGAGGCAGCCTTAGGAGATACCAGCCCAGCTGCCATCATACCGTTAACAGCAGCAAAATTGTAGAAACTCCATCCAAGAGTTGCTGTGTATTAACACATCATCGTGTTTGTGTATTGCCTGGAGTCGACATATGATTGCAATTGTTGACCTGTTTAAACAATAAAACATAGCTGTAAGCCTTTGGAAGCCAAAAGGCTTTACATTAAGCTGGGATATGGCAATGGGTGGGAGGGGTGTAAGGAATGCTGTCATACATTTGGCTTGAAATTTTCCTGGTATGTGCCAATATCTCTTCTATAAATCCAGTAGGCTTATATACTTAGTTTGCCTCTTTTGCATGTTTTGCTGGTTTTCTTTTATTCCTGATCCCCATCTTCTAACCAAGAAACCAGATGATTTGAAGCTGTTGTCCTTCCCTGTCATCTGAGTTGTCATTTTATTCAAGACACCTCAGCCAAGATCATTAAAGCCAGGTGGGGTCAGATGGCTCTGGTGCTCTGGCATAGAAGTACCAGAAGGAAAGTATAATCTCTCCCCAGCTGCTTGGAGTTCAGTTCTGCTTCCACCAACTCCACCTGGTTCCGCCTTACAAGTCCTGGTGTACACAGCAGCCTTAGCTGTCTCTTGGTCCCTTGCAGCAAACTAGCAGGACCCTGCTTTCTCTGGAAGGAAATTTCTTTCCAAAAAAGCTCAATATGGATTACCATACCCCACTGTCAACCCTGTGCCATCACCATGTTGGAGGACCTTTCTCTGTTGGTGGAGTGAAAACTGCAAGTTACTCTGTGCTTTCCCCAATGCCACATGGTCCACTAGGAAAAGTATGTTTTCTTCTTATTCAAGAGTGTCAGCACAAACACCAATATGCTGTGGAGTTCCAGGCAGAGAAGAACCGTGCCAGATGCACTCACCTTCAATGGACTCAAACTTCTGATGGTGTAAGAAAGGAAGCCCTGGTGACGTACTTGCTGGCAAGTTCCTTTCTTCACTTGTTGTCCTGCTGTTGTATGAATGTAGTGCACCCAGAAACAGGCGGGCTATGGGAACTGCTCCTGAACAGTATTTCTTCTCCAAGTACTTGGACCTGTGCTGAACATGCTTGATAATACTTCTCCATATAACTTGCACTTCAGCATCCTTCTGTTTATCTTGATTTGGATGCAGGTCAGTAGGAAGACAGGAGTTCCTCAAAACACTGCTTATGCACAAAGACCAGTTATCTTTACTGTGTGCATTTTTTTTTTTTTTCCTTTTATAATGTCTCTGGCTTCTCTTCACACTCTTTAGAAATGGGCTGGTCTGCCTGGAGAGAGACTTTCTAACAGCATAACTGCCTTGGACAAGCAGGACTTAAGCATCTTCACTTTGCATGGGAAGAACTGTCTTGTTTATAAAAGGAGAGTTTAAACAAGAGAGTAAGCAGAGAGGGACCACAAACTGCCCTTAGCAGTAACTACCCAGAAGGTAATTGGAGAGTCTCCAAAGCTGACCTCCATGTGTCTTGCATCGCCTCGTCTCCTTTCATGCCACTTTCATGTGACAGACCCCACGAAGAGTGCCTGGAGGCGGCACTGTACCACATTCATTATTGTGTCAGAGCTGCCGTGTCTGCCAAATGGTGGCCAGACACTCAGACAGACTTTCCCAATTAGCAGAGTCCTGCAGCTGATGTCTGGGGCTTGCATATGTGTTCCCTGCGTGTTACCACAGCCGAGACGCTGGCCAGGTCCACATGGCCTGGGGTAGGTATCTGCCTCGGCCGCTGGGGTGGAGAGAAGCAGCTGGGCTTTCTTGAAAGTTGTGGTTTCCCTCGGCTCCTCTTGTTCGGCTGTGAAAGGCTCCTGTTTGGGTGTTTCATCCTTTGATCCCTCTGTGGCCTGGGTGGAGTTGGAGCCTCCAGTGTGACTTGTCTGGGTCATGGCACAGGCCTTGGCATCCTCCTCGACCTCGGGAGAGAGCGACTCTGCACGCTCAGCATGGTGGAACCTACAACAAGGCTTCTGCGTGTGGGGCCAGCTGCTGGCATGACTCAGTCTCCAGGTGAGCCCTTGCATCCTTGGCCTCTCCAGCCTCTCCTGAGCCTCAGGGGTTTATAGCAGTCTCAGTGTAACTCCAGAGATGCTTGCCTTGTCCTTCCTCCTCTCTTCCCCACATGCTTCATGGCCTCCCCTTCCCTGCATGATCGTTGTCCCTTTCCCCTCTTGCTCTGCTTGCAGCTGCTTTGTCTCCCACAAACTTGCTTTGCACCCACCAGAAACTTCACCACCTTTGCAGTCTATACAAAATACCCCCCCTCATCTGCTCAAGCAGATTTCATCTCCTCCCTCAGCCCTCTGAAAAAAAAAATATTTTTCTCATTGTACTCTTGCAGTAGCCTTATGTCTCCCCTCACTGTTGCTTTCTGTCTGCTTTTTGTTCTGAGGTCTTTTATAATGATTCAATGTTCTTTGTGTAGCAGCACTTAGAAGCTACACCCAGGCACGAGGATGCTGGAAGACCACACCCAAAGAAATGGTCCTTCTCTCAAGAGCTTGCAGACCACAGGTGGTCCTGGGGAAAAGGCTGATTGCTGCTAGGTTTCTTGGCAGCAGCAATCTGGAAAGGCATGGAGATGAGCAGAGGCTGCTTCTGAATCGAGTGAGTGAGCCTGTACTGCGGTTACCGCACTGGCAGGGGAGGGAAAGGGATATTCCCCACTGGTTTTATATCCTCATACACACTTTTTGTTACTGGAAGTAGCAAAGGGGAAAATTCACATCACTTCGGAGATGCCCCTTACAGAAACGGGGCTGCAAGATCCTGCCCCAGGCCTGGATACTGCTCAAAGTGTGGGCTGGCAGAGGGGGAAATGCTCATTTGTTCAGCAGGAGGAGAGCAACCAGTAGTTGGTCACCAGTCTGCAGGGCTGGCTCCGCTACCCCAAAAAGCAGCAGCTGCTGAAAGATCACTGACAGTTTCTGTAAGGTCACTGCACACTACAGCATCATTGTGCAGCTGTCCTGGAGACAGGCACTGAAACTATTCAGACTGTCGATGAATCGGTGAAAAAGGGGTATCCTTTAACAGGACGTTTAGGTTGCACAAATATCAGTGCAACCACGGCCTGGCCAGCAAAGCCAGACAAGCCATTCTTGGGTGGTTTTTTTTTTTTTTTTCATTTTCTTGGAAAAGACATTATTTGAACATTTTGCAGCTTCCATCTATTTCCCCAGCTCTGTATTTTTCCCCTTGATTTTGTCTCTAATGGCAAAAAGACCCAACCAGACTGCAGCTTTGTTTGGCACCAAACTTTCCTCCTGAGATGATCGCACAAGAAGTCTTTTATCACTTCGGCGGCTCTGAGCCAGAGCTGCTTGTGGTGGAAGTCGCCGGGACTGTAACCCCGGGCTGTCGTGGGACGAGAGTCAAGCTCGGGCTGTCAGCAAGGCGAGTTGCAGCAGTCGGAGCCCCTGCCAGGACACGTCAGTACTTCTGAGCGTGCTTCCCCCGGTGCTGCTCTCGTTAAGGAAAAGGTATGAAATCCACATCTAGACTGAATTTGACCTTTAAAAAAATTAAGTGTTGTCTCAAATATAAATCCTGTCCAGAATAATGGTCTAATTCCTTAGGAAATCACTATAATTCGAACCTACCCTGCTCCCCACTGCCTAATAACATCATGTTGCATCTCGGTTTTCTCACAGAGCTGATTCACCTCCTGTGCCGCTTGTGCAGCGTTGGCTTCGGCACCATCAGATCTGCGTGATGCCCAGTTTTGTGTCAAGGAAGGAGGGCCCTGCTTGAGCTAACAGGCTGCTGCTCTCTTCAGACATTGGCAAGCTCTCGCTCCCAGCTTCTTCCCCCCATCGTTTCACAATACCGGCCAACAATACCTTGAGGAGGGGTCTGTGACACTGAGCCCAAGAAATGCTGTCGGTCGCATTTCCCAAAGGGTAAGGAAGATTCCAGCTGTTTCTTTTCCCAACCATGTTTTGCTGAAGAAACAATTTTGAAGGGGAGAAAGAAAAACCACATTATTGTGTAAGCAAGATGGAAAACAGCTTTCTGCGGGTTCCCAGGTATTTATGTGCCATTCTCTCTGCCATGTTATTAGCAACAACATTGCCTGTGGCTGGCTGACTATTGAGTAGGGATGGTTTTGCAACAGCTGTGTGCACAGTACCTTCCTTCGCAAGCAAGGCCTTTTCCCTGGCTGTCCCCATGGCTCGCTTTTATTTGTATGCAAGGCAACTGCAAGGTTATCAAGGCTTTCCATCAGCTGTACAAACTCACAGCAGAATCAGCTCTGTGTGTGTCCCTTTCTGAGAATTACAGGTTTTGGGTAGTAGGCTCTTGGGCAGATCCTACAAGAGATCTGGTCTTTCTTAGGTATCTCTAGAGGAATTACTGCCTATGCTTAGACTACAAGCTATGGATTATCTATAGCCGTATGTATAAGAAAGAAAAAGCATATTTGCTTGCTTGTTTTCCAGCCTCCCCATAGGATGGTTCTAAAAGCAGAAGTGTCTTTCACTATGGAAAAAAATTGACAAGAACATCGTCATATTTGTCAAAATTTTCATAGATGTTTTTCAGGATATCGCTAACACTTGCCAGACTCCTCCTCTGCTTTACCCTGAATACTTCCATTTTTGGCTGAAAAATCTCAAGTTTGGGATTTTTTTGACCAACAATGTCAGCCAAAACCCAGGCTCTTTTCTCTAATTTTTCCACTTAATTTTTAAACTATCTTCTGGCAAAACAGAAATATTGTTTTGATGGAAAATTATCAACCAGCTCTGCTCGTTTAGTTTCACACGGGCAAAACAGTGCATCTTCCAAAAGAGGAGACTGTCCGAAGGGCCGAACACGAGGCAGGCGATGACTAACGCTTCTCTCCCCAGCTCTGTGCCCCCGCCAGCATTGTTTTTGCAGGCCTCAGCCCTTAATGAGAGCCATCTTTCTAGAGATGTTTCCAGCCTAAATCTCTCTTGGCAAGTCAGCTCAGCAATTCAGGTACGTTGCCAGGTTAAAGGAAGATGTGGGTGGCACAGAAGGTTCTCCTCTGACCGAAGGACCGTGGGACTCAGAGGAGCTGTGTTGTGCATTTCTTATCCCTGTTGGCTAATATTTGGACCCCTCCAGGTTCCCAGTTGGCAGGGAAGGGTGGGGAAAAGGGGCTAGTCCAGCTCACTTTCAAAGCGAGCTTCAGTGTGCTGTTGCTTAGTGGAAATGTTGAGATACACCACCAGCTGAGCCACGCACAGCCATGAGCAGTCTCCGTGTAACCCTGAGGACCTCCAGGGACAAGATCCTGAAGTGGCTAAAGGGCAGAAATGACACCAGTCACATCCCTGCTGTGCGTCTATTACCCATCTGTCCATGGGGAAGGGCTTTTTCACACTGAGTCTGGAGCGTGAATTACAGGGGAGCCCAGCTTCTACCATTTTGTGAGTTCCTGTGATGAAGTGGCAGACAAAGGAAGATGTTCCTGCAGAGGTGGGCAGAAGCCAAATTTCAGTGTTTGGACTCTGCAGCCAAAGGAGCATCTGCCCATTGGCTGCATGTGCAGTCTCCTCAGGGGATAGCCATCCCTCAGCAGTCCCTAATATTTGCAAAGTGCTCTGAGATCTTTCAGTGAAAGGCCTTGGAGATGCGCAAAGATTTATAGCCCTTCTCTGACCATTGCTGATTGTAGAGGGTTAAGTTAGGAACAGGAAATAGAGTGACTAAAGGAAAGCCATTAATATTAAATTTTACCCTTTGCCAGATAGTCTTGTGTTATCTTTCCTCTTTCATGAAATACTTTCCAGTTTTCCTTGCAGGGCATTCTTTACAGGGGTAGCAACTGAGGAGCTGTAACTTGGCACATCTCCACCTGCTTTTCTGTAGCAGTGCACATTTGTGCTCTGGGATTTGAAGAATTTCCTTTGCCTCTAGAATTGATATGCAAACAGTCAGCTGTACAGACATCAATCTGTCCAGTAGACATGCCGTGTGAGCTAAGAAATAATACAGGTGGTCAGCACCATGCTGGTGACTCCTGAATTTCTGGAGCAAACAGACTCATTTTAATATGTCTAGAAGACGGGAGGTCCTGTATACACCCTCCAGTAATGTAATCTGCTGTGCTTGACTGATCACAAAACACTCACCAAGACTTGCCTAACAAAATTCTCGTTTTTTTGCCAAGGAAAGCAAAGATTTGCAGGAAATGAGAGCCATGACCTTACCACCTCACAAATAGCTTGGAGATCTCAAGATGCTCGTGCAGAGATACTCGTGCCAGAGCAAACGTCGAGCCCTGTGTGGTCAGTGCACAGCTCTTCCAGCATCCCTTTCTTTACCTCCTCCAACAGGCATCAGCTCCGTTGTGATAAAAGCAGAAGTGGGACAACGAAGTCTTCTCCTGCCTGTTTGCGGTAAGTAACGCTATGTATAGGTCCTGCTACGTGAGCAGGTATGGAATGAGGGATGTTAAGACTGGGAAAGATGAGTGTTGCTGCGTAACCCAGCGCAAACCATTTCTCTCACTTGTCATTTCATCACAGCCAAAAGCTGCGTGCTTGAGCTGCTGTGCACCTTGTGGGCAGTTAAAGCCTAAAGGAAAGATTTCAGAGAGAAAGAAATGGGGCTCCAGAGAGCCCCATAACTCTAAGCAAGTTGTTCACCAGGGCAATCGCCATTTCTGTTAAAAAGAAGCCTTTCGTTTCCCATTGATACCTCTCAGGATGCAAGGAGGGCCATTCTTCTGCTCCTGAAGGCCCTAGCTGCAGACACAGCCTTGGAAGGGAAGCTTGCTCTCATGGCTACGGCAAAGGAATGGGAAGCACGAGATCTGGCATGAAGTCCTGCTCCCATTGAAGCCAGTGGGATGTTTGCCATTGGCTTCAGGGGAAGCCAAGATTTCACTCTGCAGCCAGATTTGCTGGTGTGTTGAGCTATGCTGAGAGCAGGACCAGAAAGGGGTCTTGGTTTCCTGATAAAGCTGTTACTGCCTCAGCGCCTCTGCTGCAGATAGCTGGTTTGTCACCTCACATTGCCCCCTGTTTGCTTTCATGTTTTCAAATCTTACTCTTAGGCCAGAAACTCTTTGAGGAACAGACTGGCTGCACGGTTTATGCCTGCTGTATTGTCCCGTGACTGGAGCTCCTGGACATCCCCACCAGCAAAATCATCCCCTTCATTGTGGATTATCGACAGTACAAGAGAATGGCATAAAGCACAGGGCTGGGATAAGTGGTTTAAATGAAGTAAAACACATGGGATTTGCTCCAGGTAAATAACTGTGCCTTTTCCTTCAGGCACCGGCTTGAATCAGTTCTAGAATTAACTCTGAGTGGTTCAAGAGAGCCTGAAGAGATTGTAAAGGTGGTCTTCTCTGCTTTACACCCTAATACCAACATGAACTGTTGAAAATCTTGATATTATAAGCACCCCTTTTTCTCTTGTCTCCTTTCTTTCAAGGTTAGATGGAAGCCAAATTGTTTAGTGTGAGCTGTGGTTTAGGTACTCATGAGCCTGACAGTAAACCTTTCCCAAATTATTATTGTTCCCCTTGCTAATAAGCCAACACAAAGGTCGACATGCTGCTGTAGTGACAGAAGTGTTCACTAGTGCGTGATACAGTGCTCCCCGATGCGTTACACACCCTTGTGCCAGCTCTTGCCACTCACACAGTGTCTATGTTTGGGCAGGGTTAGTGCCTTCCTCTGAAAAGCAGGTGAAGGAAGTCATCTCAGAGTGGATTGAGATTATTGGGTTATACCAAGCAGCCCCATTTTGGCCTATACAGGTCCTGTTGTTTTTATTTGAATGGACACATGGTGGAGCCTCTGTATGCCAAGGAAAAGAAACATTGCAAACAATTCTTACTTGTTACTTATAATTCTCCCTGATCAGGACATCTCTTTCTATTCATTGTGTGGGTTTGGTCTCTACTGCCCCTTCCTGGGAATATCTATAAATGCATCACATCTGAAAAAAAAGGCATGAAGGTTTCTCTCCTGGACCAAGAAGCTGCCCTGGTTTTTCTCACCTCTCCAGATGCCACGTTTGACAGCATCTTCTCCTCCTGGCTAGCCATAGCTTGTGTTCTCTGGCCATCTGCGACTTGGTCTTGTTCCTTTGACATTTCCACAAAGAGTAGCTGGTGGGAGCGGCTTTCTGGTAAGTTGAAACCATTGTGATATATTTTTTTCCCACAAGCAAGGAGTTTGTAAGTGTAGATGCTTAAAGTCAAGATAATGTTGATTAAATAGAGGTCCATAGCTTTAGTTTTACTATGATTTTCTCCAGCAAGCTGAAGCAAAGCTACCCAGAAGTTCAGCGCTGGTGCAGGAGCGCACTCCAGTGTTACCTCTTTAGGCACAAAGATTTTTACAGGCAAAAATACTCTTTTTTCTAGTAATAAAGGGGGGGAGAATGGGGATGAAAGCAAAGAAGAAGACCCAAATGATGCAGTATTCTCTCCTGATTGCTTAGCTCAGCTCTGCAGCACCATTTCCCATCTATCTTTCGCATCATTCTGAGAGTGTTCCCCAAGAGTATGTTATCAATAGATCCTTTCTTAACTTAGTGGCTGCCTCTGAGCCAACTTCTTTTTTCTGGTTCAGTGACTGGCACAATGTTTGCATGAACTCTAAACTATCAACTTGTTCCTCTTCTATTTTCTTTGCTAATATGATCCCCACCAGCTCTCATGTTTCCTAGGACAAACACAATCAAACAAAATGAATCAGAATGAACAGAAAGAATTAGTGCTCATTCTTTCTTAACGATATGCCTGTAATTTTTTTACCCCGTTAGCAAATTCAAACCAGCTACTTTTGCTCATGTTAATTCACTGTGGCTGCTATCCACAGGCTCTGGGTTACACGAAACGATGAGATAAGGGGACAGTCAGTTGTTTTTAGCAAGACCTCAGCATTTGTGAGTTTTGAATTTTAAGGAGTGGGGCAAGGGGGGTTACCTGATCCACTGCCACCTGGTTGTCTGTAATACTCATTCTTTTGCTGGTCAAGTCCCACGTGGGAGCACGAAAGAAAGACGACACTTTGTACCTTTCATCTGCTCATTTGTCACTTTAATTCTGCTAATAGTTCCTCTTCCCCTTTTTTTTTATTTATTTTTTCTGTTGCACTTGTTCTGATTTTAGCACTCCCAAGAGGCAGCACAAGGTCCTGGCACAGCTCCCCCAGGATCCTGGCAGATTTAAAGGCCAAGCATCGTGGCCAACATGCTCCCATGCACCTACATACCACGTTGACAGTCTCCTCGTGAGCATGACCCCAGAACCAACTTCTCATGAAGGAGACCATGGTGAAACTCCCTTCCTACATACAGGTCGTGGACCTACAAAGTCTTCCCTTCGAGGTTGGTGTCTACGTGGTGAGACTGGACCATGGGCCCATGAGCCTGGCCTCCACCTCTGCAGCTCCTCAGGCTACCTGCCCACCACCTGTGTGGGCACGCAGAGGGCAGGAGCTCCTGCAGCCACCAAGGGCCAGCTGTGTCCTCCCTGGCACTATGATAAAAGCCCCCACTGCCCACTGGGGCCTTCTCCTCGTGGTGAACATGATCCAGAGGGAAGGCGAAGGTTTCCCCAGAAGCACATACCCATTCCATGGCTCCAATTCAAGAAGATTTGTCTGTGTTTATTGCTGACAAAGTTCTTCCTTGCGTTCGGATCAGCTGGGAGCCCAATTAGTGACTTCCCAGTGGCCTTGAAGCCCAAGACCCATGTTTCTTTAATTTTGTCAAATCTGTTGGATACTTAAGGAAATGGCTGGGAATATTGTAAAGCAGCTTCTGGCAACGAAGAGTCCCAGCAAAGAATCACGGACTCCTGGTAATTATTCTCAGCCTGTCCATCTAAGGCCCGCCTGTGCAGGGAGCTGCAGCATTAACCAGCAGGGACACAACCCACATAGTAAAAGACATTGTTCTGCTCTGCTTCCTTTTCCTTGCAAGAAACCGAATTGGCTAGTTGTGCTTTGTTTGGTACCTGGTGATTGTGCTCCTAGCGTTTGTGTCACTTTGCTACGGTTCACAGTTTGCAATTGCAGCTTTTCTAAGTCTTTATTGACAGCCAGACGCATCTTTCTTCGCTTAATGCGTGCTCACCCCAGCTTCCCAGAAAGCTGGGATTCTGAGCTGTGCTGAACACGCCAACACATCGTGCAGCCTTGGGTGAACCCGTTCGATTCCCTGTAACTTGGGGAACCACTGTGGTGGAACAGAGGTACCATTATGGCCTTGCTTGGCTATAGCTTTATAAAGCACTTGGAAGGTCCTTGGAAGAACAAGGTTAAGTGCAAACCCGTCCTGTTTTCCCGTGGTTAAAGGTTGCCTGAGATTGTGGTTTGAAGTGAATGGAAAACAACAGCCAACAGAGCAGCTTGGATGTCCTTCATGGTGGTCAGTTAGTGGGTTTGGGCATTTTCAGGAGCTACTTCACAGCCCAATTACTGAAAGGGCAGAGCCAGCTTGGGCTGTGTGCAGGACACAGGTGTTCTGTCAGGGCCATGTTTAGCCTTAGCTTTTGCTGTAACAATTACAAGTGACAAAATGTCGGTTTTCCCAAGTTTCCTCCCCACAAGTTGGTTTAAAGGGGATGAAGGCAGATCCTGCTATAGATTAGTACATTACCAGCCAACTCAAATGACTCCCCACTGTCTTTTCATCTACACGAGACTCTTAATGCCCTAAGACTTTGCATGTTCTGGCACATAGCCCAATTGAAGCATGAGCTCCAACAGAAGTTTTAAATTTAAAGCTGTTCTTTTGGCTTCAGAAATCCACAGATTGAAGCTGAGAGGTGCAATTCGGCTGTTTACTTGCAGATCTGCAACAGCCCTGCTGTGCTATTGCACTCGCCTCGGTCAGGCAGTTGTGTTAACAGCACTTTCCAATTAAAGTAGCAGCCTCAGTTAGAGAAAAATCCTTTTCCTATCTGGGCATTTATCTGATTATATTTTTTTTTAATTACTCATGGAGCACAGGGCTGTTTTGATTCCCATCTCTTATTATAATTAATCCATCATCATTGCTGGTGACTGTGCTGGCTTTTGCTCTTTGGCTTTTTTTTTTACTTCTTGCCATTTCCAGCATCAGCTTGGGCCAATACCACTCAGATGCCACATTATTCACACAATGGGGAGTATGGATGTGAGCGACCAGGCAAATATCAGGTACACAAGCAACTCCTGAAGTTCTGCTCACCCAGAGCAGGAAAAAAGACGCCCTGGTCTGGAAATAGCCCTGCCAGAAAATCCCAGAGCCTTGCTATGTAAATTATGGCCACTTCCCTGACTGAAATGTTCCTACTCTGAGAACTTGGCTTTTAAGATCTTCACAGCCAAGATATCAAGGCTTTTTCCTGAACGACCTGAACATTCAGAGTCTCCAAGAGAATAAATGGTATTAGATGAACCCTGCATCTTTCTTCACGGTTCGGTCAGATAGGAGCATCTTTTTTCATTTCCCCTCGCTGACAGGGACACGCAGGGCTCCATCCTGCCTGTAGTGCATCAAGCGCAGCAAGGCTTGTCCGGTGGGATGCAGTGGAATCTGAACTGAGACCTGGGATTTTCACTCCAGCCATATTTGCCATTGCAGACAATGCTGTAACTGTCTGCCTGTTTAATGGGCTTTGTAACATGAGCGCAGAACTGCTTAGGCTGGGACTGCAGGAACTAGAGAAGGACCAGATGCAATGACAAAAGCACAGGTTTCAGGGCTGACATCCTCTCCCATAGGGCCCCAAAGCCCCTCTCTCCTACGACATGCTTTTCCCATAGTTTGATCAGCTGTAGCTGTCACTCTGGGCTTGTGCCCAGCGCAGTGACCCTCAAATCTTAGAGCACCTCAGTTCTGCAAGACCTTTGCAAGGATGCTACAACCACAGGCTCCCAGATTGACAAGAAAGGAAAGCCTGCTGCTGCCCCCATGTGTTACTTGCTCATTATTGTTGCCAAGCACCGGTAAAGATGTGGGAACCCTATTTGGGAGTGAAGGAAAACCAGGCCAAGCACAGCACGGCATCTCCGCTACTGAGGTCAAAGATCTTGCATTGGAAGACCCTTCTGGCTCTTCTGATCCTCCCTCAAGCTTAGGGCCTTCCCTGGGGCACCTTATATTCAAAAAATTGCAAATTCAGATTGGACATGTTTGGAAGTGAGACAAGCTGGAGACAGCGTGGAGGCACGCGTTATGCAGCAAAGCACAGAGGCGTCACCGTCCCGTTCCGAAAGGATGCGTGTGCAGCACTCAGAGGCTGCCATGCAACGCCGAACGATATCAGATATCAGCACAGCGCGTTCAGGCTTGTTGGCTCAGACCACGAGGAGCAGAGAGCAAAAGACAGCTCTTGGCAGGCTGAGCTCACATGATAAGGTCATTGGAAAGACAAGTGATGCTTTCATCAACCTGCCTTTCCCCAGTATCAGCACCAGCTTGAGCAAGAACTCACTTTGTGCTCCTGTAATGTACTGCGCTCCGCATGGTGCCAAGGACAAAAGCTTCCTCACAAATACATGGAAGCTGTGTTTTTCCAACCAGTGTCTCAGTCCCCAGTGCCCATCCTTCTTGGCCCTGTCAGGTTCCAGTTCTGAACCATTAAATGGCACCTTTTGCAAGAGTTACATTCCCTCTGGGTCAGCGGCACCTCTCCGGCAGAAGGGAGAACAGGCTGTAGTTACTGTATCTGCTGCTTCCCAACAGTTGTAATTTACCTTTGGAACATCTCACGGTTGGGCAGTACTTTGTTGGGGCTGCACATGCTAATTATTCCGGAGTTCATCAATCCTGGATGCTGCCTGATGCCTGGAGTGATAGGTTGGTAGCAGCAGCCAAACTCTCACTGGCCCAAATGGAGTTTGTGGCTCAGGGGGGTTGTGCAGGGCAATGGCTCTGAACATCACTAACACAGCTTCTTGGAAAGGTTGGGTTGGCTGTTTGCTGTCCTTTCACCGAGAGCCTTTTTGGCCCTGGCACCGTTAGCAGATGGGCCAAGGAGCAATGCCTCAGCTAAACATTGTCCACAGAGTGCCCTGGACACTGCCTAGAGCTCTCTGAGAACATCTGAAGGGAACAACATGCGCTGGCAGGGCTTACGTGCTCCGGCAATCGGGGATTGCAAACACATGCTTCAGCTATGCAAGAAATCTTTGACTTGTTCTGAATGCGATTCTGCCTGGGTTTCTTCCCAGGAACATTCCTGTTCTTCACAATTTACCAGTTGCAGGAAGGGAGAAGGCAGGGGGAGGGATTTTAAGAGTAAGGGAGAGGAAAGGGAACAAATCTTACAGTGCTTTCCCCAGCCAAATTCCTCCAGAAGGACAGGGTGTGGAGTATGGACTCCAGAATTTGGCACAATCCCAAGAAAATGTGAACTGCAAAATTAAAACCACTTTTAATTAGTCATTCGTTTTTATATAAAGAATAAGTCTCTGTTTTTCTGAAGTAATTCAGTGTCTGCTATCGCATAAACCAGGCAGCCCCTGCCAAATGGTACTGCGTGATAGAAGGCAAGCACAGAACTAGGTCTCTGAGCAAAGACACGTTATCTCCTCCAGGAGACAGCAGTGCTGCTCAGATCTGCATTCTGGTTCCTGAGATAAAAGTCTCATTCCCAAGAGTCGCAGCGTACGTGAGAGCGTTGCAAATGTAGTCCTCGTAGGTGGGAGTAATTTGATGTCTGAGCTGGAGACGAATGATGAAGCTGGGTCTTTATTATAACACCTGATGTGTTACAAACAGGAGAAAAAGCTTGTGAGGGTGGAGGCGAGAGCTGTGCTTCTGCCGTGGAAGAAGTCAGGGGTACAGGGTACCCAGCACCTCACACCCCGACTCAGAGGGATGACAAACCCCTCTTCTCGTTGCAGGCACCGGCAGGGTCCTACCTGGGGAGAGCCACAAGCCACATTGTCTGCCACATGCTGTGGCCATTCGGAAGGATGGGCTAGGTGGGGGCTGCTGGGCTGAGTGTCACATTGGGGGTCACCCTTGAATAAGGAAGGCGTAGGCCATATCCAGGTTGGGTCGCCCCTGAGCCAGGGATGCCCCCGCAGGTAAGATGTGAAGCTGGCTGTCAGGCGGGTCTCAGGGCTGCTCCTTTGTGCTTCTTCCCAGACATGACCACCTAAACCGTACGCTCATTCCTGAGAGTGTTACGTTTCAGCCCAAAACCCTTCCAGAGCAGTCAGGTAGTTCTCCTCTGTAGAGTTGCCCATGGCTGAGTTTGGAACCTGCTGAGCCAGACAATCCTGCTTCCAGCAGGAGAAACCATTAGAAGTGGCAAGGTGTAACCCAATGCTACCGAACGTGCACTCAGAGTAACCTCCATAGCTCAATTAACCATATTAAGTATATGCCTATAATTAATTTAATTTAACTGAGGCTTTCTTCCCCGCGTTGTGTGCCTACTGTATCAACCTCTTAAACTTATTGCTGTGTATATAATTCAATCAAATGTACACACAGTACCCACATAAGATTAGTCACTCCAGACACCAGGGAGAGTATTATTTTGTTATATTTGGCTCATACTTCTGCCTTAGCACAGGGGGTAACTTCACTGAAAATGGTTACGCTACATTAGTCCAAAAACCAGCGCAAAGCCCAGCATTTATAAATTATTTGCAATAGAGGCAACTTCTATAATGCCATGTCCTGAACATGGATGTGGTTTGCTACAGCTGCCTTCCCACTCTCCCACTAGGAAACACCGAAATAAAGATAGAAAGGAATACTCATCTTTTTCTTTTTTTTTTTTTTATGTAATTCAGGAATATCAGAAAAATCAGCAGATTCCTGTTGCCTCACAGCGCTTAGGAGCCTTCCCCTGTGTATGCTAAATTAAACAGGCATAATTGGTTGGTCTAAGCAGCAGATGCTCAAGAAGTATTTTTTTAACTTGTGCTGTATGTCGTGTCAGGACGGCAGTTTGCTACTTGTGAGGGTCCCCTTCTTCACCTTTTATTGACTGTACATTCTACATTTTTATTGTTAATAGCCCATATGGTGAAGGAAACAGGTGAATGATTTTACTCTGTCTTGCTTTTATTAATCCCAGATCATGGATCAAGTCACGATTAAGGATGGCCCTGGTGATTTATGAATTGCAATTTTTACTCCTGCTAGTCCTGGACAGTTGGGAACCATCAGATTCCAGCCTGAGCAGCTGTAGCCTGAGCATCAGTTAGCACCGATGAGCAGCGTGTGCGTGGATGTGTGAAATGGCCCATCTCTGGGCAGGGGAATTAATTGAATACCAGTGCAAGAGAGACTGGAAATGCTTTCTAGGAGTTGCACATGAAGTTATTAGTTTCCCAAGGGTGGAAAGCAGACTATCACTGAGTGATCGGAAATCCAACTAATAGATTTTACTGCAGAGCTTAGAAGGCTGCTTAAAGAGAAGCAAAGAAAGGCACAAGGAATATGTGTCTGACGCTTGCAACTCTTCTGAAGTGAGCCTGAAAAAAGAGGGACAAAACCAAAGTGATGAAGAGAACAGCAATTCTGGGTCTGAGCAAGAGTTTACAGGATTCACTGGGACAGAAGAGGAGAGCCCTGTTCTAGATTATGCTCTGTTTGGAGAGCCCCAACCAAGACCTTCATTAAAGTTTTGTCTCTTTATCACGAAGTGATTAACTCTGATGTTCCCTGGGAAGGAGTTTGCATCGCTGTGAATGCTGACTGGACACATTGCTACTTTGGATTACGTGAAAATGAACAGATTTTCTCAGTTCTGTCGCCCTCTGCGTTGACGTTAAGTCAGGGTTAGGAGGACTTCTTCCTGAAATTCAGAGGACATATGACCCTGATGTTGGTTGAGTGTGTGTAATGACCGAACCATTCAGCTCCCAGACAGACTTCAGTTGTTTGGGGCTTTGCAGCTCTCACAACCTATCTGCTAACAACAAAAATATGCCAATTATTTGGAATGATTACCTCATCCATGCAGCTGGCCCAGAGCCAACGTCAGCTCCCCTACAAAGCGGACATTTATTTCTTGTTAAGAATTCTCATATTCTTCGTCCTGACCAGAGTTTGTATCACTGGAGCTGCAGCATGGCAGAGGCACTGGAAAGCAGTAACATTTGCAGTAACAAAGCCACTGAGCAGACGCGTCTCTCAGTTCACGTGGGGACCAGGTCTGATGTGATGTTATCTGCTGATTGCTCACGTGCCACCGCGTCTCTCTACTTTGATTTGAACAAACCTGGCAGTTGAGCTTGGAGGGATAAGCTGTTCGGAGGTGCGGAGTTGAGCTATTCCGCTGCCAAGTGAAGCGGGTCAGGAAAGGCCAGGGAGTCAGCAAAAGCTGCTGGGAAGTGACACAAGGCTGAACTTCAGCTGTTGCAACTGGAAAGATCCGCGGGGGATGCCCGCACTGAAAAAGCCTGGAAAAAGCAGATAGGTACCTAAAACATTTTGAAAAGCTTCCTGTTGTGGTG